>JASAND010013131.1:0-16948 GCA_030248195.1 Trissonchulus latispiculum
GTTGCTGTAGAGTGCTGCGGAAGTACAGCACGGCCTATAACTAGCTACACAAAAGTTGCAATCGTCTGAAATTCTGCAGACACGTGCAGAATAG
This sequence comes from Trissonchulus latispiculum, assembly GCA_030248195.1. Classification (NCBI taxonomy): domain Eukaryota; kingdom Metazoa; phylum Nematoda; class Enoplea; order Enoplida; family Ironidae; genus Trissonchulus; species Trissonchulus latispiculum. The sequence goes on from JASAND010013131.1 coordinate 95, forward strand.
CATTGGAAATGATGCCGTATAAGTCTCCTTTCTTGGCAGTGACGTTTGCGTCTAGTTGCGCTGCATTAGAGTGCTGCGGAAGTACAGCACGGCCTATAACTAGCTACACAAAAGTTGCAATCGTCTGAAATTCTGCAGACACGTGCAGAATAGCATTGGAAATGATGCCGTATAAGTCTCCTTTCTTGGCAGTGACGTTTGCGTCTAGTTGCGCTGCATTAGAGTGCTGCGGAAGTACAGCACGGCCTATAACTAGCTACACAAAAGTTGCAATCGTCTGAAATTCTGCAGACACGTGCAGAATAGCATTGGAAATGATGCCGTATAATAATAATGATGAAATAACTTTCTGCAACTTTCTAAAATATTCGTATTTGTAGTAGAGGAGGGTCTTTTTCTGCCCAAATCAAGAAAAAATGGAGAAATTGGTACTTTTCAAGCTTCTTTGTTCTATGGCTTGGTTGACTGTTACGTAATTATTGGGGGAATTTTTAAAGTTTCTTTCATAAAGCTTTAGCATTTTGCTTAAGGTTTACTGAGAACCTTAAAAATGAAATAGGACAAGAATAAAAATGCTCCGATGGAGCATGAAAAATGCAATATGGGTGACACTGGGTTTTAAGCGGACAGAGGACTAGGTTTTAAAACGTTAATATGGGAGGTGGCAGGTTGTAAATACCAGGAGGACTAGGTTAAAAGCGCACTAATATGGACCAGCTTCGCTGAACAACCCATATTCGCGGGTACGCATGCTCCACTCCGCATTTGACCATTATTGTCTTAAGTTCTAAATTCTTCAGCTTTCCAGGCGAGCTTGCTGATTTTGAAATATTATGCTCTATATACTTCAAGCGCTGTATACTGAACTGCAAGAGCGGGATTTGTGACACCAATTTTTACTGCATATGTGGTATTAAGTGTTGGATTATATGCATTAATTAAATTAATTAAATTAAGTTGGGTTGTAAGTTGTATTAATTATGTAATTATTAAGTATTACGAATACAACTGTTGCAGACGCAGAGCTATGCTCACAAATTGGTAAACTGTTACTGAAGAACTGCCACCAGCATCAGTCCGGGCAGTTTCCGCGAATATGGGTTGTTCAGCGAAGCTGGTCCATATTAGTGCGCTTTTAACCTAGTCCTCCTGGCATTTACAACATGCACCTCTCCCATATTAACGTTTTAAAACCTACGCCTCTGTCCGCTTAAACCTACCCCTGATGTCACCCATATTGCACTTTTCATGCTGCTCCATCTGCTAATCGATTTTTGAAGGTTGTCCAAGCTATATATATGTATATATAGCTATGGTTAACCCTGTCCGAAATCGATTCAGATTTTTACCCTCCTCCTCACCCGAAAAAATTTTTCAGCGCCTCCTTTTCAATATCCTGAGTCCGTCACTGGTGGTAGGGGGCCCCCTCCTCCTCCTAAATGGACAGGGTGCCGATCTCCCTAAAAATTTAGGTCACTCTTACTCTCAAGTCGGTCTTTTGGCGACCCTCTCTCCCTAGATTTTTTGGTCAAAAATAGCTTCGTTTGCAGAAATGAACAGTAGTTTTGGCGAACGCAAAGGTTTATATTTTCTAAATGCCGATATGGTCCCGTGTGCCCGGCGCTTTATTTTTTCGCTGCTCGGCCCGGCATGCCACCTGTGCGGCCGGGCATAAGTGATCAAACGACGTCTTTGGCCAAAAACGGCCATTTTGTGTCACGCCTACAGGGCTCTAGAAAAGCACATAGAGACAAGCGGTTTGTTGCATGAAGAAGTTCGGAGGAGATATATATATATACTAATGCATTAACGTTGGCCGATTTCTGATTTATATAGGTCCTGTACTGTTCTAAAGGCCGGCCCAAAGTTTATCGGTCCAAATGGCCGTTTCGGAAAAATGTCTAAGTCCCAACTCCCAACTGTACAGGAAATACTAAAAAATTGGCCTAAAAGTGGGGGGGGCAAAGTGGAGGAGGGCTCCGAAAAGTGGAGGGGAACCGAAAAGTGGGGGCCTCCCCCACTAAAAAAACGCCAGCATACAGCATGGTGAAAGCTAGAAAGTGCACCAACTAACATAACAACAGTTCCCTCTTACCACAGACACAATTATCACCAAGTTTTGTTAGCCGTTTATAGTATATAAGTCTACAGACAGCGTGCTATTGTTGCTGCGTAACAGTACAGCACGATAGCAGCACCTCATAGCGCCGCGACTATGCTCTATCGTGTTCAGCGACCCCAATAACTACATGTTATATGCGTCCCACTAAACTGGCATTTTTAGGGTTTAGAAAGTGGGGGGGGGCTTCGCCCTCCTCGGGGAACGGGGGAAGTGAGGGGGGGCTTCCGAAAAGTGTGGGGGGCGAGTACTCCAAGGTATTATATATCTAAATTTTTATCGAAAAATTAGCTTTTTTAAGGTAAAAAAGCAAAAATTCGCTGGTTTTAAGCTTACGATGAACTTAAAAGTCCATAAATTAGCTAGAAATTGAGAAAATGTTTGAAAATTTGACCTCAAAAACTTAATTTTCAGACACTTGGGCGACCCCCAAAAAAGCGGTTTGTGGCTTGCCGAAAAGTTGGGGCGGGGGCGAAAGTGGGTGGCTTCGAAAAGTGGGAGGCACCTATTTTTGTCTGTTTTCTGTGGTGTTGGAACTAAGAAATTTTCCGAATGTGGCTATTTGGCCGGACCTTCGAGACATTTCGCCAGATTTGGGACTTCGCCTCAAAAGCGCTTTGAAATGAGCTGTACTGTATATAGCAGTGTATGCGGAAAACAGGCTATTTATACAGCATTTTTAGCATTGTGGGACCATTTTATCCTCTCCCACTTTTCGACCCCCCCACTAGTGGAGGGGGAGTCCCCCCACTCTCCCCCCCCACTTAGTTTTGCCTAAAATAAACCCAGCACGCTACCAATCCTTTCTTTTCTCACGCTATGCAATCTAAGTTTCGTATGCAACAAGCCGCGTCTCTCTAGCTTGTTCCCTGAGCCCTGTAGCCGTAACACAAGATTGGCCTTTTTGGCCCATGGCCGGCCGCACAGGTGGCCGGCCGGGCTTGGCAGCGGAAAATTGTGCAAAAGGTACATTAACTATATATACTATATACTCAGAGAAACCAAACTTCACCGGTTGAAAATGCCCAGATCGTTCAGTTTGCAGGGTAATTTATACTGGGGGGGGCGCGCACCCCCTCCCCCTCCCGAAATTGACCTCCCCCGAAGATGCCTCCCCCCCCCCGAAATCGCCCCTCCCGGGATTTTTGCTTATCCCCCCGGGATTTTTTGGAGGCCCAAAGTTTTGCCAAAAATAGGCAAATTTTCAAAAATTTTCCGGCTTCGCCGGAGATTTTTTGAATATATAGCTGTTTTTAGCTTAAATCCTGGCATTTTTGAGAACTTTTTGCGTTTCACCATGCAAAATACGCCAAAAATACCATTTTTGGCTCATTTTTGCAAAAACTTCTTCCCACCCGAAAATTTCTTCCCCCCCCCCGGGAAGCCCCCCCCCCCCGGAAAAAATCCCTAAAAAATACCCTGGTTTGTGAGTTAAACTAAAAGTGCTTCCCCAAGCGTGACTTACACGGAAAATAACAAACGGACCTAACTTGTACGGAAAATTTTCAAAGTTAAAAATTTTGACCAAAATTGTTTGCAACGTGTTGTACTCGTCGTGTAGACTCCAACGATACCAAACTTGCTGAGTTTTGTTCAGTATTGAGCTGGTACGGTGCTCGAACTGGTCTCTGTGCCTTTTACACCCATATTATATATAGGTGGAGCGCTGTCGCGTCCCTCTACAATAGCTGCAAAGTCGTGCTGACAAATTGTTAAACTGTCATTGAAGGATTGCCGCCAGCGTTTTGTCTGGGCAATTTCCGCGAATATGGGTTGTTCAGCGAAGCTGGTCCATATTATTGCGCTTTTAACCTAGTCCTCCTGGCATTTACAACATGCACCTCTCCCATATTAACGTTTTAAAACCTACGCCTCTGTCCGCTTAAACCTACCCCTGATGTCACCCATATTGCACTTTTCATGCTGCTCCATCCGAGCATTTTTATCCTTGTTTGCTCGATCTGTTTATTTCTTCATTGTAGGAAGTGATGTCTCAGGGAGCCGGAAAAACGGTTCATTTGTTGGATTTGCCAGATCCTGTTTTGGTGGAAATCTTTCAAGGGATCTGGCCCTGGCGTCAGAGAGTGGTTCTGGAGTCCGTTTGCCAGCGTTTTCGTCGTCTCGCGATTCAGTCCTACATCGATGTGCAGTTTTTGGCGGTGGCCAACTATGCTACCATTGACGGCTGTCTAGAATCTGAAGAAAAACCGTCGCCGGTTCTGGACAGTCGGGTTGAATGGGTCCTCAGTCGATTTCGTGGTCTGAAAGAACTCTATTTGCTGAGTCCTGTGGGAAAACCCGTCGCGGAGAGACTTAGCGGCGCCCTTCCCAACCTGGCTTGTCTGGGAATGCAGTTGGCAAACTACAGAGACTGCCTGCCGGTCGAAGCCTTTTCGAAAAGGATTTCGATAAAGCTGTGGCGACCTGCGTACTGTGGTTTCGCTCCCAGCGATTCCATTCAAACCGAAGCCAGTTACAGTCCACTTTCGGATTCCCTTTGTTCCAGGGACTGTCAGTTTCAGTCCTATTTGTTGGAAGATTGGACTGCGAGTAATCGTGAGCTGATCGTATTTGACCATTTTATTCCATCCGAATTGCAGTTTTTCACAATGTTTAGTTTTTCTTCCCAGTTAAACTTTGTGCCTCAAATGAGCTCCGTTTGCCAGCTTAAGTCTCTGATTGTTTCTCGTTGTTCGCTGGACTATAAATCATTGCTTCAGTTGAGTGAATACTGCCCGTTTCTGGAAAAACTGGCCTTTTTCTTCTACCTTGATCCACCCTCGCAGTCTGTGGAAATCGACTTTCAACGGCTCAGCTTTGGGAGTCTTCGATTTCTGAAAGTATCAAGGGCCATCCCTGACAAGCTGTTATTCGAATTGACGAAATCTGGCGGTCTTCGAAATCTCCGACTGGATTCTGCAGCTGCGGAAACGGTGATGAAAGTTTTTGCTCAGAATCCTGATTTGAATCATTTTCGCTGCCATATTCATGTTGAGTCGGATCCCTGGCAAACTTTCATCGAAGACAGCGTTGCCCGATTGCCAGATCTGGAAACGGCCGCGATCGCCTTCGACTGTGAAACTACATGGAGTGCCGGGGCGTCAGATTTGCTGGATCCGTCACAGAAATTGTGGCCAAGCCTTCGATCCCTCAGACTATTTCCGAAGGAAGACCCCATGTCTCAGCCACTGCAAGGGTTGATTGTTTCGCCTGATGCTGGCTTATCGTTTTCCAGACTGACGCACAGTCTGACCCATCTGTCCTTGCGGTGCTGCACTCTGGAAGCAGAGATCTCCTGCCCCGTTCTGGTGGAGATTCAACTTGATTCTGTCCTTTTCCGGAATCCTGAGGCCGGAATTTGTGTCGGTCCCACCCTGCGATCGCTCCAAATCGTGGAAGAGGACGCATTTACGGATCCCAGACCGGTGTATCTGGAGGATAGAACTGTACCGAATCTTGCCAATCTCCATCTACCTATTGATGTTGACTTGGACGAGCTACTAATGGTTGCTTTGAATTATATCAGCCACAATTCTTTGTCGAATTTGACGACAATCACTCTTGTGGTCAAGGGTTATGGGGACGATTTGGTTCAGGTATCTGACTTTGGAAATGGTCTGGGACAAAATTTGGGACTATTTCGTCATCTGGAAAGTCTAACACTTAATCATCACCTTCCCGATTTGGATATATCAAAATGCTGTTTGCGGGCGTTAGCCGCCCAAAGACAGACGATAATCGGCGCTGGAGAACAAATGACGTTTCTGAAATATCTGTTTTCAATGTCTCCAGATGGTGGCAGAGAGTTTTTCCTGAAACTGGATTCTGAATTGGAGATGGGTTCGGGAATGAAAGGGATTTCTGATTCTTATTACTGGTTGGGTCGTCATCAACTTTTTGAGTCGAGTTTCGTCAACAGACGTCTTCGCCCAACCCCAGAATACTGTGTCCTTATTGAAGAGGAGAACCGTTTTGTTTATTGTAATTCTGATGACTAGCATTCTTGTTGTAACAATTATTTGGACTAGCGACATTATTCGCTAAAGTATATTATTGATATGCATTTTGAAAAGTTCTTGTTGTTCGTATGTGTTCCAGAGTTTTTAGGCGACTTAAAATTGCATTGTTATATATACGTATATGTTAGGTATATACTTCTCATGTTGTTCTCAAGAAATGCTGTCTGCTGCCACTTAAAAGTTGTGATTTTCTTTGATAGAGTGTTTTTGAGCTAGGTTATGTACGTATAGATAACTTGCAGACAGTCAGTCTTATATTTTTATTTATGCTCAGCTTAATTTGTTAATTTGTTGCTCTCTTCGTTGTTTCTTGTCTGCCTGTGAATATGCAAGGCCCTTCGATATAATTTGTGTGGAAATTATGTCTGGTTTAAGTTTTAGGTTCAGAAGTAAGGACCTGGAGAAGTGGGTTAGTTTTATCTAACCCCACACTTTCCAGCAAGTTATACCACATTCGCCCGTCTACTCTTTTCAATTCTGTCTTTTAAATACCAAATATGAATGTATATATATATACGTATATATATGTAGCCATGTATTTATGATGGTTCTGGCCTTTAAATGCGAAACTACATAAGTGGGGGGACGAGCGGGGGCCCCACTAGTGGGGGTGGGGGCAATAAAATGGACTAAATTGCTAAAAATACCGTATAAATAGCCCGTTTCCACATATACTGCTATAACTAAAGCTAAAAAGTGCTCAAAAATTAAGTTTCAGCGCCAAAATAGACGATTTTTGACCCAAAATTTCGGCGAAGCCGGAAAGTGTTTGAAACATTGACTAAAAAATCCTAAAATTTTCTAGGCACCCTGGGGTGCGTGGAGGAGGGAAGGGGAACGAGTGGGGGAACCTACCCCTCTGAGTAAAAAAACCCCAGAGGGTTTAGAATTATACGTATACGCCAAATCCTCCGACTTACACTAAATTGTGGTAGAGTAACAAACGTTTACTTATCTGCTGTTCAGTGGTTCTTTCTGCTTGTTTTGTATATTTGGTCAACAGAGATATGATTGTGCACTGTATACAGCTAGTCTATGGTTTGCCAGTGTGAGTTTTATTTCTATGAATCTATGGTTGCCTTTCCAAAATTGTTGCTTGTTACTTTTGTCGTTTTGTCGTCATCGGTGAATTTACTGGTTGTTGTTGAACTTGTATTAACTTTGCCAGTAAACTTTTTGATTTTAAAAGTTGTCTTCATTTTTGTGACTGGTGATTTAGAATTAGGAAAGAATTGCAGTATTGATAAAATTTTCCATATAGGGAGTGATCGGTGATAGCATGCAGTCGATAATGCAATTAACGTAAGGTGCTTCCTAAACTGCGGCTCGGTCCGGGCCAAAATGCTTAAAATGCTGCCCCAAAATGTTATATTTTCAAAATACAATAGAATTGGATTTTTGGGCCGGAAGCCTAAACTGCGGCCCGCCATCCTTGGTCGCAAACTGCCTAAAATGCGGACCGAAATATTTTGTTCGGGTATTCGGGCCGCGTTGTAGGCAGTTGGCGGTCCAAGACTGTTCTTGCTTCATTAGGCAGTTTGCGGCTCACAGATTGTTCGTGCCGCATTTTAGGTAGTTTGCAGCCCAAAAACATTTCGGGCCGCATTTTCGACAGTTTGCGGTCCAAGCATGTTCCGGCCGCATTTTAGGCAGTTTGCGGCTCAAAGACTTTTCGAGCCGCATTTTAAGCAGCTTGCGGCCCCAAAAACATTTTGGGCCACATTTTAGGCAGTTTGCAGTCTAAAAACAGTTCGGGCCGCATTTTCGGCATTTTGCGGTCGAAGACTGTTCTTTCCGCATTAGGCAGTTTGCGGCCCAAAGATTGTTCGGGTCGCATTTTAGGCAGTTTGCGCGACTGTTCGGGCATCTGTTTAGGAAGCACCATTAACGTAAGGTAATTAATTGAATTTCACACTTCATATTCTTTAAACTGAAACCTTCCAACACCGTTGCTCAGATTAGTCGCTGACTGCAGAGGTCTATTCTAGTGTTGTTTCAATAGACTTTTAGTTTCAGTCGGTGGTCCGAAATAGTTTTGGTTTCAGTTTCAGTCAGCAACGTGAAATAATTTCAGTTTTACTTCCAGTCAAAGCTTCAGTATTAGTTCACTTTAAAACGGTTTCCAACCTTCTGACTTATGTAACATGAAGCAGAATTTAATGTTTTTTCATCTTCCACTGCAACAATATTAACAGAATCGAAGCTCAAAACATTCAAAATTTCTAGTTTTAGAGAAAGTCTGAAACTAGTTTTAGTCAGAGTTTTAGTGTTTTCCCTAAATTAGTTTCAGTCGACAGCCTAAAAAAGTTTCAGTTTCAGGTCTCTTTCCAAAATAGTTTCAGTTTAGGTTTTAGTTTCAGTGACTGAAACATCACTAGTGTATTCTACAGTATCGTCGAATTCTAGGTGATAAATGTGAATTGATTCAACTTAAATTTAGGTATCTTTGGAAATGATAAGTCTTCGATTTTAAACTTCTGATTCATTGAATTCAAGTTGGATTCGTTTAATTCAGCGCGTTTCTGTCGGTTTAGAGTGTTCATTTTCCAATAGAGCAATCAAAGCATGGTTTAAAGTTATGAGTTTAAAGTTTAACCTACATGTTCAGGGAAAGTTTGGGGGGGGCGCTGTAAAACCGGATTTTCCTGTTTTTCCCAAAAACCGAAAAATCTGGATTCTGAGGGGGGTGAGGACCCCTCTGGGGGATGAGGTCCTGGTCGGGGAAGCACACTTTTGGTCCTGAATACGGAGAAACGAACAAACATGAAACAGTGAGGAAGCAGAATAAACGATGTCGAGTGTCGGTATCGAGTCGATGCAACCGAATGGTTAGGTTGTTGGACTTAGGATCGAACATTGGAAGGTTCTGTTCCAAAGTTGGCCATGGAGACTCTTTAGTCGTCGTTATACATTCTTTATTCATTTATATCGTCAAGAGTAGGACGCCGAGACCAGGGTGGATTGGTATATATATCCCTAGGTCCTAGGGATATACCAGCACTCCTGGAACGGCGCAGAACATGTTGGGTGCTCAGAGTCTGGCTTAAGATATATCTCACAAGTTCGGAGTTTGTCTCCAATCCCTCCCACCCCAGCTGGCTTGGAATGTCTAAAGGTGCTGTGTTCCTTTTCCTTGTGTACTGAGCAAGAGTACATAATGAAAGAGTGAGACAAGCTAAACTGTCATATATAGGTATGCTACGAACCTTGTTTTGAGCACTAACGGCCCCCCCCTCCGCAACTGCGTTTCCTGGTGAATTCCTGCAAATCATTACCCAGTACGCAATTGCGTATACTCACTCGTTTCTATAGTAAGGCAGTTCCCTCGCGGATGATGACCTATGATTCGACTGGCACCTTCCTCCGCTAGCCTGACTCATCATTTGTGAACTGTACTCTTGGTATGGGCAGTTTATAAATTGGATGTCTTAGGCCCTATTTCTTTAAAGATTAAACGGATTAGATTAAAATTAATCCGCATTAAAGAAATAGCACCTCGGATTAAAGGGATTAAAATTTAATCCAGGGAGTTAAACGAGTTAAGCGGATTAAACTTAATCATATTTCTTTAATGCACCTAAGACTAAAATTTTAATCTAATCCTGTTTCTTTATGCACACTTCGGATTAAAAAAATCAACGAGTTAATTTTAATCCGACCTGCTTAATCGCCGTTTCTTCAAAGATTAATTTTAATCCGTTTAATCCGTCCCCTGCATTTTCAACTAGTTTTTAACACTCGTGCAGTTTACGCGGATTAAACGGATTAAAAGTTGGCGGATTAAAATTTTTAATCGCTCTTTCTTTAATGGCAGAACTTTAACAATTTAATCCGCGGATTAAAAATGGTCGGATTAAACGAGTTAGATTTAATCCGTTTAATCCAGCATTAAAGAAACAGCAATTAAAATTTTAATCCGACCATTTTAATCTTTAAAGAAATAGGCCGTTAGTGAAGCCGAAGGAGGCTATCTGCATCAGCTTCCCATTGTGGCATAAATAATAAACGATATATGCTGAATTAATTGTTGATTTTTAATCTACAGTACTAAGCAACTAAAGACACTTCGCAAAACTGCGTACTCGTGATGTCTTATAATTACTTGCGATTTCCGATAAAAAGTTGCCCTAAAACCGTATATATACGAGAGCTGATGTTACTTTCTCGTTTTTCCGGTTTGAGAATAAATTAAAATTTTTTGCTACTGCCTAGCCGAGATAAAAAATTTTGAAACCAAAAGCAAAAACCAAAACTTTCTGCTTTTACATTTCAGTCTTCTAATCAAACAATTATGGGCTCTTGGCATTATTTTTATAAATCTCAGGGGCCAATTTCATCATAGGTCACAAGCTCACAAGCCAGAAGAGTATCCGGTATCATCAAATCTTGTCACAAACCACAAGCAGATACTCCTGTTTGTGACAAATTCGCCACAAGTTGAACGTTTCATCAACTCACAGACAAGCGTCTACTTTCATCAGTCGGAATCGTATTAGTCATAATTTCATTAGTCAGAATTTAATCTTGAAACAATATATACAAGTTGAATATCATGTCAGAATTTGTCTTCGTTTGTCAGAATTTCATGTTTTAGTCCTCGCAAGTTAGATCAGGTGTATATTTTTGATTTCTTCAAAATTTGGTAATTTTTCACGTTGAAGATCAACCTTAATGGAGGGGGGTTGCCGGGTACCAAATTTTATAGTCGCCAATTTTGTTCATTTCAGGTGGAACATCCAAAAATATATAATACAAATTTTTAGAGTCCAGGGTCAATTCAGCTAACAGATATTGCAGTTCAAATCCCTGCAGTTTAGTATTTACGCAAGTATGCCGCGCTGAGGGCTTCGAAGTTGCGTACACATAGGATGACATAAGACTACGGCATGACAAATACATTAATTTCAAACTTCTACCGAGAAACGGGTTTGAACGACTTCGTCATTCAGACTGTTATATATTTACTTCAAACTTTAACTAGCTTTAACTTTCACATACTGCATTACAGTTAGGCCTGTGACCGGGCCGTGAAGCGGGCCCGGGGCCTGGGCCGGCCCCGGGCCGGCTCGGCCCGGCCCGGGCCCGGCCCCGATTTTATAAAGTGCGGCCCGGCCCGTCTACCCTGCAAAGCCCGGCCCGCGGGGCCTGCCGGGCCTTTGGGGCCGTCGGGGCCTTCGGGGCCGTCGGTTTCTTAAGCTGCAATTCATTTATGTGCGTGTAGTTTATGTACATACATGTACATATACATACATCTAGGTATGTTATATGCATATTAATTAATACACAGTGAATATGTGAGCACTTAGTGTTTCAATACAGTGTTCCTGTTTATTTCCGTAATCATTGCGTCCAAAAGTTAAAGCTTTAAATATAAAGCTCAATTGAGCATTGAATCGTTTTCTCACCTTGTTGAGACATCAGCAGCCAGCCTTGTTTATAACAGAAGCAAAACTTGCAGAATGTCCTCAAACTGTACTTACTACAGTTCTCTTACAGTGTGTAGCTTAGTCTCTATGCATGACTGTTTCTGCAGGTTTAGAGAAACCTTGCCGCTCAAAGTCGAGAAAATTCAATACATATATACCCGGTTAGCACACACACCACACGCACCATTAACAGGCCCGGATAGGCAGTTCAGGCCGTGTAGCGGGTGACGACCCTTCGTTGACCCGGACCGGGCCGTGGGACCGTAAAACAGACTCCGGGCCCGGGCCGGCCCGTGAAACGGGCTCGGGCCCGGGCCGGGCCCGTGAAACCGGGCCGCGGGCCCAGGACCCTGATGCGGGCCCGGAGCTCGGAGCGGGCCCGGGCCGGGCCAGACCCGACCCCCGGCCTAGCCCGGCACGCCGGATCGGCCCGGGCCCGGGCCCGCCCGGAGCGAAGTCCTTAACAGCACAGCCCTAATTAAGGTAATGTTGCTAAAAATATGTTCAGGACATGAAGAGCTTAAATTTGATATAAAATTTGGCTATATTTGGAAAAGCTGAAAATTTGCCATTTATGACTATAGGTCTCCGTCATCGCACTGAGGCATGCATCTGCAGTTCAACTCTAGCAATTGGAGTGAAACCTAGCACACATCTTTGTTTCATATATGCAAACTGTACACCGAATTTGGTTGGAATAATCTCAGATTTCAGCCGACTTATTGAGCATTAATATCCAAAAATTTGAAAAAATGACTTATTTTGAGGCAAAACGCAAATGCGATAACCAAAACTGTGAACGCTCACAAGCAGCAGCATGAACGCAAAGTATGCAAATTGAATCTCTGTTTGGGTAGTGTACTAATATCTGTTTGTTGCGCAGTAAATGGGTAATTCAGGTACGACGATGCATGCCTTTGTGTGACATATCTATGTCAGATTTGTGCGAAAACCTATCATCCAACTTTGAAAATTTCTAAATGATCAAAGAACTGACGAAAAAACTAACTATACTCTTAAAAATACTCCTGTAAAATTACGGAATTCTTGCAGTTTTCTACTAAAGTGCTCCTGTGCGGTCAGTCACTGGCGGAGCTTCCTGTAAGTTCCCCACAAGAATAACTTGTATATTTTACTGGCCTGTCGAAAAGTAAAAATTACGATTCCTGTTCAAAATACTAAAATTCTATGTTTTACAAGACAAACCCTGGAATTTTCACTGGAGCCACCTGTTAATGGGTACATGGGGGGGGGGCGCTCCCAGAATATTTTCGGCCGTTTGAAAAACATCACACACGGGCAGGGGTGTATCCAAGATTTTGAAAAGGAGGGGAATTTGACAAAAAATTTACAAAAAAGGTGGGTGTTAAAAATTTGCAATTTTTGGAATGGAGTACTGACAAAAGGAGGGGTTTGAATCCCCAAAATCCCACCCTTGGATACGCCCATGCCCACGGGGTATTGAACACAAAAATATGAAAACATTCTAAAAATTTCAGTCTTCAAAAATTATGATCGCTGTCTCCACTATACCCATTTTGCGTTATCAGCGTATCAGTAATAACCTGCAGAGTTAGTAAACCTGTAAACCAGTGTAAACTACAGGTTTCATTTACGTTGAATACTGGTTTAACTTGCAGTCCATTCTACAATGTATCATAAAAACTACAACGATGTCTTGTTGAAATTACAAGACATCGTTGGTAATTTCTACGGGATTATTAGAATGGACTGCAAAGTTAAACCGGTATTCAACGTAAATGAAACCTGTAGTTTACACTGGTTTACAGGTTTACTCTGCAGGTTATTACTGATACGCTGATAACAAAATATAGTGGAGACAGCGATCGCGAGACTGAAATTTTTAGAATGTTTTCATATTTTTAGGCGTTCAATACCCCGGTGGGCATGGGCAGGGTGGGATTTTGGGGATTCAAACCCCTCCTTTTGTCGGTGCTCCATTCAAAAATTGCGATTTTTAACACCCACCTTTTTGTAAATTTTTGTCAAATCCCCCCCCCTCCTTTCAAAATCTTGGATACACCCCTGCCGGCAATTGGGCTTTTCAAACGGCCAATGTTCTGGGAGCGCCCCATTTTCCCCATTGACGGGTTGCTCAGTGAAAGGCCCACGGGTTGCACTCTTTGCCGAAATTTGTGATTCTTTAATTTTAACAGAACTCCCTTTTACTTTCGAAAATTCGGCCACAAGTTATTCTTGTGGGGAACTTACGGGAAGCTTCCCGCCGGTGACTGACCGCACAGGGCACTTTAATGAGAAAACTGCAGGGGGGGGAATTTCACACATTTCCACGGAATTTATTTTAAGGTATAATTAGTTTTTTCGTGGTGCGATCATTGAAATTTTCAAAGTTGAATTGATTTTCGCACAAATCTGACATGGGTACTATGTCGCACAAAACATGCATCGTCGTACAGTACATTTATACGCAAATTTTGCGTTTAGATCTTAGTACACTACTCAAACAGAGATATTTACGCCACGTGGCGTTCATGCTGCTGCTGTGAGCGTTCACAGGCATGGTATCTCACATTTGCGTTTTGCCTCCAAGTAAGTCATTTTTCAAGTTTTTGGATATTAATGGTCAATAAATCGGCTAAAATCTGAGATTATTCCAACCAAATTCGGTGGACAATTTGCATATGACAAGGAAATTAATGTGCTAGGTTTCGCCAATTTGCCAAGAGTTGAACTGCAGATGCATGCCTCAGTGCCGATGACGAGAGTAGTCATAGGCAACGCATTTTCAGCTCCAAAATCTACCAGCGCATTTTATATCAGGACTATTGATGTCCTGAACATATTTTTTAGCAACATCATTAAAGTCACGTAATTAGGGCTGTGCTTGACGGGATTTCGCCAGGCCGGAAGCGGGCCCGAATGATCCCGAATGCCAGGCTTTCCAGGCCGGGGTCGAGGCCTAAACGGCCCGTACACAGGCCCGCATCAAGCGGCGGGCCCGGAGCCCGTTTCGCAGGCCCGGGCCCGGTCAAGACGCGGTTCCGCGGCCCGGGGCGGTGGGGCGGGGGTCGTCGCCCGCCACACGGTGAGCTCTGCGACGGTATTGAAGTGGTGCGGTATGTGTAGTATATATGTATTGAGATTTTCTCGACTTGAGCGGCAAGGTTTCTCTAAACCTAGAACAGTCATGCATGAAGTTTAAAGCTACACACTGTAAGAGAACTTGTAGTAAGTACAGTTTGAGGACATTCTGCAAGTTTGCTTCTGATAGGAGCAAGACTGACTGCATGATACCAGTTGAGAAGGTGAGCTAATGATTCAATGCTCAATTGAGCTTTATGAAAACGGCTTGAACTTTTGGACACGATGATTACGGAAAATAAACAAGAGCACTGAAATTATTGAAACATTAAGTGCTCCACGCTAAGCGATTCGCACATTTTTTTTGTAATACCTGCCATATAACATACCTAGAAACATGTATATGTACATGTATGTGCATAAACTACACGCACATGGAAATGGTGCAGCTTAGAAAACCGACAGCCCCGAAGGTGCGGCGGGGGCCGGCGGAGGAGCCGCCCCCCCCCCCCCCCCCCCCCCCCCCCCCGGGCCGGAGCTTTGCAGGAGTGAGCCACGCTTCTCGTCGGGGCCCGGGCCCGGGCCGGAGCGAGCCGGCCCGGGACCCGGGCCCAGGCCCTTTTGAGCCCGATCCTGGAGCCCCCAACTACTGTACGGTAGCTGAAAGTTAAGCTAGTTAAAGTTTGAGTAAATATATAACCTCTGAATGACGAGTCGGGCCGTTTCTCGGTAAATTTGAAATTAATGTATTTGTCATGCCATACAATCTTATGTCGTCCTATGTGTACGCAACTTCGAAATTTTCAACACCGTATTTTGCACTACGTAAATACGGGGATTTGAAACTGCGATATCTGATAGCTAGTGTTTCCAAAAGTACATGTGCCATTTTGGATGTTCTACGAAATGAACAAAAATTGGCGACTATAAGGCAACCAGATTGATCTTCAACCTGAAAATTGCAAATTTTGAGAAAGGAATCAAAAATACGCCTGATCCCAACTTGCGGGACCCAAAGCATGAATTCGAGACGAGACCAAATTCTGACATGAGCAACATATGTGTTTTCCGAAGACCAAATTCTGACTAATGAAATTATGACTAATACGATTCCGACTGATGGGGAAATTGGAACTTGCTGATGTGGTGATGAGACGTTCAACTTGTGGCGAATTTGTCACAAACAGGAGTATCCTGCTTGTGGTTTGTGACAAGATTTATTGAATACTCTTCTGGCTTGTGAACTTGTACTGATGAAATTGGCTTGAGATTTATAAAAACAATGCCAGAGCCCATAATTTGATTAGAAAGACTGAAATATAGAAGCAGAAAACTGGTTTTTTTGTTTTCAAAATTTATCTCGGCAAATTTGGCTGATGCAAAATTTTCAATTTGTATTCTCAAACCGGAAAAGCGAGAAGCAACATGACTCTCGTATACGGTTTTAAACTTTATCCGGAAATCGCGAAACCTTATAGGACATCACGAATACTTTTGATTTTACGGTAATCTTTGAACTTGAGTACTGTAGATTAAAATCAGCAATTAATTCAGCATATATCGTTTATTATTTATGCCGCAATGGAAGCTGATACGGTAGCCTCTTCATAACGGCCTATTTCTTTAAAGGTTAAAATGGTCAGTTAAAATTTTAATTGCTGTTTCTTTAATGCTGAATTAAACGGATTAAATCTAACTCACCTAATCCGACCATTTTTAATCCGCGGATGAGTATTTTAAATTTTTGCCATTAAAAGAAAGGCGATTAAAAATTTTAATCCGCCAACTTTTTGTCCGTTTAATCCGCGTAAACTGCACAAGTGTTAAAAACTAGTTGAAAATACGAGACGAATTGACTGTAGAAATAATCTTTGAAAAAACAACGATAAGCGGGTCGAATTAAAAATTAACTCGTTGATTTTTTTAATCGAAAAAGTGGCAAAAACAGGATTAGATTAAAATTTTAGTCTTGGAGATACATTAAAGAAATATGATTAAGTTTAATCCCGCAACTCGTTTAACTCCTGGATTAAATTTTAATCCCTTTAATCCAGTGCTATTTCTTTAATGCGGATTAATTTTAATCAATCCGTTTAATCTTTGAAATGGGAGCCTGAACATCAGTTGCAAACTGCCCCCGCCACGGAAATGCGGTTGCAAAATGATGAGTCAGGCAACTTGGAAGGAGGTCAGATCATAGGTCGTCGTCCACCTTTACTATAGAAAC
>JASAND010013132.1:0-11295 GCA_030248195.1 Trissonchulus latispiculum
TTTGCTTAAAATTTACCGGTCGTGTAGCAAGTTAGCAATGGCAGGCAGACGTCGAGCTATAGCGTTACCGTCACATTCATTTGGTGTGAAACGGCGTAGAAAAGTTAATAAGAGGAGAGTAAATAAGCGAAAAAAGCCAATGTGCACCTGTCGAAAGCGTAAAACCGTACGACGACGACGACGACGCAGACGATAATGGCCAAGCGAGCGAAAAACGAAATTGGGTGTAGTATTGATGCTCTCGACTACGACTATGTTCCTAAAGTTCAACAAGTTGTTGATAGCACTCAAATCACAGAAATTCCATGCTATACTACACTTCCAAGGGATGACCTGACTCCATTAGATTTCCGAATTGACAAAACCGATACCTATATTGATCTGGACAACATTAATGTCTACACTAACATACAGGTGCTGAAAGGAGATGGTAGCAACTTGGCGCAGGAGGATATGGTTTCCGTTTGCAATCTGTTCAACTATGCAATCTTTGCTAATTGTGAAGTATACATCAGTGACCAGCGTATCACCAGTGACCAGACTATATACCCATGGCTCTGCTATCTAAGATACCTTTTGTTTTATCCGAAAGACTCGTGGGTGTTAAAGCTGATCTAGGGGAGTGGCTAACTATCACTATATACCAGCCGTTCCAAAAACCCCAGCAGCAGATTCCACAACTTCTACCACCACCACCACCAAAGCTGGTCCTACAATTCTTAATGCAGCCATGCAAGAACGCATGCAGTGGATTCAAGCATCAAACGAAGTGGAATTTCTATTTCCTCTATTGACAGACATGTCCAAATTAGATCGCCTAATACCGAATCAAACAGAAATCACTATTAGACTCCATCGTACTCCCGTCAGCTTTTCTTTGTTTGACAATATTAAAAAGGGAGAATACAAAATCCGAATAGTGGATGCTAGACTTTATGTCCCTCGAATTAAACTGACTCCAACAGCACTAACTAACTATGAGCGAATACTGAACACACGTGGCTTTCACTACCCTGTCTCACGATATCTTGGTCGAGTTAAAAGCATTGCGCAGGGTGACCAAAATGTAGACTGGACAGTGTTCACGGGTCCACTACCACAAAGAATTTTCCTCGTTCAAATTGATTCTACAGCCTATAACACTGCAATATACTCAAATCCATTCCGATTCAACCATTGTCATCTGACTTCACTCAATATTTTTGTCAATGAGCTGAGCATTCCTGTTGCTACTGGCCTGACAATGAGCGCCAAAGACGATATTAGGTTGTACTATAGTGCACTAATGGGTGTACTAAGGGAGAATAGTCTACTCGACATATCAAAAGTCGAATTTCTCAATGACTACACAGTATTTGCTATTGATTGTACAAGGGATGCCGGCTGTGGATGTGAATACAGAAATCCTCAGGTACACGGAAGCCTTCGCATACGCATCGACTATCAGAAACCATTACCACTTCCGATAAATATAATGGTAATTGGAGAATTTAGTGCCACACTCCATATTGATGGATCTCGTAATCCAAGTTAGATAGAGTAATAAGTAGCTGTATCATCCAGATGGACAACCAACATAGCTCAGCTAAAGGAAAATGCTACTCCAACCTCCCTATACCATGGTCGTATCTGGAGCAACAGGTTCCGGTAAGACTCACTTTACGAATCGACTGCTAAAACATCAGGAAGAATTGCACGGGAAACCGTTTGACATCTTTATTCCATGTTCCAAGATTCCTACAAAGATATTCTGAGCAATGTTCCAAATTTAGAACTGGTCGAAGGCGTCCCTAACGACAGTCTCCTTGATATGGCCACTGGTGATGGTAACACACTGATTGTTCTAGATGATCTAATGGTTGACCTAGAGAGCGATAAACGACTGCCACAACTTTTTACAAAGTGCCGCCACGCTAATTGCTCAGTCATATTGTTGCTTCAAAATTTATACCACGATTCTAAGTACATACGTACGATAACTAGAAATGCACACTATCTAGTTATTTTTCCGAATCCTCGTGATGCCCTAATGATCAGTCGTCTGGGTAGTCAAATCTTTCCTGGAAAACCAAAGTTTCTACCATCTGCATTCACACAAGCAACACAAAAACTATTCGGCTACCTATTCCTTAACCTAAAACCTAACGCAGATGAAAAATTTAGAGTTATGGAAGGAATTCTTCCAGGCGAACAACAGTACATCTACATGCCAATAAGTTAAACCGTGTTTTCTGAAAGTTTCACATCATGTCTACTAATATCCGTAGAAGTATTTCTCTTCTACAAGTTCTTGTCGAAGCGAATAATCGACTATCACAGGCAGTAATAGCAAATGCTCCCAGTCATCTGCTAAAGGCAATCACTGAGATATGCATAAATATCCTTAAAGGATCTATTCCCTTTACGCCAAGTCAATCACGTAAAATTAAAAAGATTAAAAAGTCGCTTGAAGGAATTGCCAATAAAAGAGTGAGCGATCTCAAAAAGAAAAAGCTAATAAGGCGTCACTTGTCACTGCTAAAGTTTGCCATTCCTCCAGCACTGAATTTTTAAAAAAACGTTTGTGTAAATGGCAAAGAGAATGATGGTCATCCCGGAGAAAGTTTATCATAAGCTTTTGAGACAACAACAACAACAACAACAACAACAAGATGCTGTCGTTGACCAAAATTACACGCTTGTTGATCCCCCGAAAGAGGATATTTTAACCGAGATTGCAGAATTATTGCCCAAACATTACCGAAACAAAGCTAGAGTATTGCTTCACTATCTTGAAGGGCATGTGAAAATTGATGCGCAGAAACGTTTAATTTACACAAATGGAGAGCGCGGTTCACATTTACTGGATTTAGTAAAATTTTTTGTTTCTCCAGACCACGTGAAGCTTGCTAGACCACTTGACGCTCCAAAATTTGCAAAGTTGCTAGTTGAGGTGGGAGTTCCTCGCACGGCTATTGCGCGAAAACAAATTGGAAAAATGGCGAAAGTTAATAAGAAGGAACATCCTGTCTGGTATAAATAAATGAATAAATAGTAATGGCTTTTGAGTGGGAGAAGTGTACCAGATACAGTATCTATGTTGTCACTGCAATTGTACTGATAGTTATAGTTGTCATGACTAATTGTGACCGGGGACTTGAAGGCTGGCATGAACATTATACTATTGCAACATCAGACGTGGATCCTCTAAATTTGAGATTTGCAGTTCAATTGCATCCACCTCCCAATTTAACATCTCTTACAGAAAAAACTACATTTCTCATTCAAACATTGAATACAATTTTTAGAACCAGGTCATTGCGACCAGCACCAGCACAGTTAATTATTGAAAGCAACCGTGAACAGAAAGTGTCATTCATGCTTGCATGTCTTAATGGTGCTACTGTTTTGGAAAAGTTGTGTAAATTTAATTTGGATGATATTGTGAACGGTCAATATATGTACATCTCCATCAGCTACCACTACTAAGCCTACAATTAGCTAACCCAATCTGGTAAAATACCTCCACCTCATCGCACCAAATCATTTGAACAATGGTCATGAAGAAGTCCAGTCGTCTTGTTAGTCGTGATGACAAGCCCGACATATTCCTATTCTACAGTGGATTTTGTCCACTAAGCAATTTCTATCCAGCTCCATTTGTCCATCGTGGCATGCGCTACTATAATGTGGAACAGTATTATCAGAGCGAAAAGGCAAGACATTTCAATGATGAAGATGCCTATCGCAGGATCATGAAGACGTTTTCAAAACGGAATGCCAAGTCACATTGCGAAGACCATACGGGGCTACAACAAAAGTGCATGGAAGTCTGAAGCTGGCAAATGTATGCGAGATGGTGTTCTGGCAAAGTTTAAGCAGAATGCTGTTTGCCAAAGCCTAATTCTATCGACGGGAGATGCCATCATAGCGGAAGCTTCCCAATACGATACATTGTTTGGGATCGGCCGGGCGATTGACGATGAATTGGCGGAAGACGAATCAACATGGCGTGGACAGAACCTGATGGGACAAATATCAATGGAAACAAGAGACAAATTATCTCAGTGACTAACATCTATTTTATGAAATATGTTACCATATATCATGCTATTTTATCTATATATGTATACCATGCTATTTGCTTAGTCATGACAACATTGCTTTGTTAATAATTGTATGAATGAATATTAAAGAGAAAACAAGACTTTGCGTATTTTTAATAAGAGGACTAGGTTAGTTAGGTTAGTCATAGTGGAAATGGAGTTCGACTGGATAATGATTTACCATGATATAGTTAGCGGTGGCCAGCTTATAATTCACAGCGGTAAACAGTTTACCAGTGCCAATGACGCAGAACGCCATGGTCGATTACTATTAGAAGAAATAGGAGATCTTAGATATCAGATAGTTTACTTTGCTATACGAAGAAATGGTATAGAGTATAAGCGACCGTCATCGCAAATGTCCAAGTGTGCAAAAGAAGTAGACGACATTATTGGATAACACTATATATACGGAGAGAAGCTACATACCAGTCAGTTGGAACATTTTGCATCCTACAGTGCGGCGACATGAATAGAATCATTGCGGAATCAACAGCAAATCAGCGTGACTGCCCCAGCTGGTGGTCTCTAAGAAAAGGACGAGTGACATCATCTTTCTTCGGAAGAATCGCGAGTGCCCGATCAACGGATGTATGCAAACGATTGGCGGACAGTATACGCTCTCCCCCATCAACAAACCCACCCACAGCAGCAGAAATTAGCTACAATTTATTAGAATTTGAAGACTTTCAAAAGCTTAAAATTTCCAAATTTTGACAGTCGGACTAATATTTGGATCTCAAGTTTTTATACAATTTTTACAATATTTTTTATACTACACGAACATTTTTATTATTGCATAGAAACCCTCAAAGTAAAAATGGGTTAAAATAAAAAAAGTAACACTATATAACATTCTTTCAAAACCTAAATTATATTTCAAAAGTGAATTATATATAGATGCTGGGGTTTTTTAGGCAAAAATAAGTGGGGGGGAAGAGTGGGGGGGGACGCCCCCCCTCCACTAGTGGGGGGGGGAGGTCCAAAAGTGGGGGGAATAAAATGAGCTAAAAATGCCAGAGATGTGTGCACTAAAGTATTCAGGTTTTCAATGTCTAAACGAAAAGTAATTCTACTATGATTTCAAAGCTATTCTTAATGACGTAATATCTTTTCGACTTTCTGTGCGCTTCTCCGTATACAATTACAGTGAAGAGCTGTTCTTATGCATTAAACAAAACATTTTATATCAAAATGCAATTAGACGAGGCTCTGTTCGCCCAATTGCAATTAGACGAACAATAGTACGTCTAATTGCAATTAGACTGAAAATTTTCAGTCTAATAGCATTTCGCTCAGTCTCATGCTATTAGACTAGCCCAATTGCAGTTAGACTGAAATTCTCCGTCTAATTGCAATTAGACGGAAAATGCTTTTAGACTGCGACATTCACACGAAGAATGGCTACGATTAAAACATAAGCTAGACACTTTCTATAATGAATTCCTTAAATGAACCCGATGCTATGGATTGCACAGAAGTCGAGGATGAACCGATGGATACCTGTACAGCAGCTGAATATGTTGCGAACTAAATATAATTTTATATACCTGTGCATGAATTTTTTCACCTGTGCATGAGTTTTTTTATACCTGGACAAAGTACATTTTTTTAATTAGACAAAAAAATTACTAAATGTAAAAAATCATAAAAACGTTATGAACAATTACAAAAAACAAAATTTGTAAAAAAATTTCAGCTTTTTTTTTGAAAAATAGAACTTCGAGACCAAAAAGTTATTCCTAGTTTGTTTGATTAATTTACAAATTACTAATTAATTAGTTAATGATGCTAGTAGAATGTACCTTGATTGTATGTAATTGCTATTTAACTGCTATTGCTTGTAATTGTTCATATTTGCATTTGTAATTGTCCTTGTTTGTGAATTTGTGCTGTTGTTTGTACAAATAAAAGTGAGTTTTGTTCATTAGGTTGTCATATAATAAGATAAATTAGGTTTTCTGTTAGGTGGTAAAATGATAAATGAATGATGTTAGCTAATGATCCGTAATTTAAATGTTTTCAAATTTTAAAATTTCAGTTTAAATAGCATATGTTTTTATGGAGGAGTTCAGTTGTGAAAATGCTTTCGGTTGGAGCACTAGGTTGTTTAACGTTTAGCAGGCAACATATTATAGACATTGTCCTTCCTTAGCCCTACCAACTAGAAGTTCGTTTATTGAACCCCTTCCTAAAGTTATTCCAATAATTGCTAAAGCTTTAGCAAATGTCCCCAGGAGTGAGTGGACTGTTGAAGGAGCGGGTCGATGGCGGGTTAAATGGGTCAGCGGAGATACTGTTGGGATATTGGGAAATACCCCAAGAGAAGTTAAAGGGATGCGGGTGATCGTGGAGGAGAGGCCCTACGGATATCATGTAATTACAGCCTTTCCTGACAAATGACAACTTTCCCCATTTTCTTCCTTACCCCAACTGTCCTTTCAAGGACAACCAAGACTGGTCAAGTTAAAAATGTGTATTATTTGAACATGTTTTTGATTTGACCAGTACTGGTTGGTCCGTCATTTCCCTTCAGTGCCTTCCTTGCACTACCATTTTCATTAGATATTAACTGGATTTTCAACATTTGACCGCCCTCTACATATTTCCCAGTGCATTCCTGGCACTGTAATTTCATTACACAGTTCCTTGCTTATTTGTGGATCAACTACAGTCGGGTATGCATGGTTTGAATGGTTATGGATTAAAAATCAAAAAGTTATTCTTCCTTCCATTCTTTTCTGGATGCAAACTACTAGTACTCGTGAATTATATGGGTTTCAAACCAAAGTAGTGTGGGGACTGATAAAAATAGACCTATTAAACACCAATTAAAAAAACGTTAATGAAATTGAAAAGTTAACTTCCAAATTATAAGCGAAAATAAAAGTTCGCTATAATTTGGAAGTGTAAAACTAAACAACATTAGCAGTATATATACCTAAAGGAAATACAATTTCAATAGAAACTGTTTTCCTTTAGGCACAGTCTTCGTTTCTACAGTGGCAATTAATCATAACGTGATAGGGAAAAGGACATTAATAAACTGTCAGCTTAATGGACTGAAACAGCAGGACATTGTCATTAGAAAGGAACCGCAATGTTTGCTCTTCATTTCGTAATATTTCAGTTAGTTTTAATATTTCAGTTTTCGTAATATTAGTTCCAAGAGTAAAAAAATAACAAATTTACTTACCATCAACTGCAGCGCATCATGTTTTGTAAGAAAAAACAAAGTGACACAGAAACAATTTAAATAGACAAGGAGACAGACAAAGAAACCAAGAAACATCAACACGAAACTATTAGCATTTCAGTCAATATTGCGTACGCATTGTTCGATGTGTGAGCATGAAAGTGCCGTGCAGTGTTGTTGGAAGTGTGCTTGATAGTTACTCCTTATTAAGTTAATCTTGCAGCATTAATGAATCAGGTTCATTGATGTATAAGCAACTAACTAAAAACAATTAGCGTTTGTAATGGACGTTTTATGCAATTTGTCCTCCCATACCCAAACGTAAACAAGTTTCCCCTTTAACATTAAAGCATTTTTTGTTTGCCCCCGTACTAGTTGCCACCTTAATTTTGGCAATTTTCACAATCCTACACTAACTTTAATTAAGTCTTGCTAACTAATTAGCTGATCTACTAGGATGAAAGTGTCGTGCAGTGTTGTTGGAAGTGTGCTTGATAGGTGTGTAACAAAACTATAATCATAACTTTAAGTTTATTATGTTAAATTCCGCTGGGAAAATTATTGGCACGTTAATTTTGGCGATTTTCGTTACTTTGTTCAAACTTTAATTAATTATTACTAACTAATTAGTTGTTGTATGAGCATGAAAGTGTCGTGCAGTGTTGTTGAGAGTGTGCTCTACGAGATGATAACTAACTTCCTTGGATAACTTTAAGTTTATTATGTTAAATTCCGCTGGGAAAATTATTGGCACCTTAATTTTGGCGATTTTCGCTACTTTGTTCAAACCTTAATTAATTATTACTAACTAATTAGTTGTTGTATGAGCATGAAAGTGTCGTGCAGTGTTGTTGAGAGTGTGCTCTATAAGTGTGTAACAAAACTATAATCATAACTTTAAGTTTATTATGTTAAACTCCGCTGGGAAAATTATTGGCACCTTAATTTTGGCGATTTTCGCTACTTTGTTCAAAACTTAATTAATTATTGCTAACTAATTAGTTGTTGTATGAGCATGAAAGTGTCGTGCAGTGTTGTTGAGAGTGTGCTCTATAAGTGTGTAACAAAACTATAATCATAACTTTAAGTTTATTATGTTAAACTCCGCTGGGAAAATTATTGGCACCTTAATTTTGGCGATTTTCGCTACTTTGTTCAAACTTTAATTAATTATAGCTAACTAAGTAGTTGTTGTAATGAGCATGAAAGTGTCGTGCAGTGTTGTTGAGAGTGTGCTCTACGAGATGATAACTAACTTCCCTGGATAACTTTAAGTTTATTATGTTAAATTCCGCTGGGAAAATTATTGGCACCTTAATTTTGGCGATTTTCGCTACTTTGTTCAAAACTTAATTAATTATTACTAACTAATTAGTTGTTGTATGAGCATGAAAATGTCGTGCAGTGTTGTTGAGAGTGTGCTCTATAAGACAATACCAAACTTTTGGAAATAACGTTAAGTTTACTATACTTTATTCCACTGGGAAAATAGTTAGTCACGATCACTGCAACAAGAACTCAAATTTACACATAACCATTGAGGAATCCAAAAGGAAACCCAAAATTTCTTAAGCTTGAGGAATCGAAAATTAGCCCAAAAGCTATTAATCATCCAAGGTATTAAGTTTGAGGAATCGACAATTAGCCCACATTAATTAATCATTCAGCTTATAACCATTGAGGAATCCAAAGAGAAACTCAAAAGTTTAGTCTGAGGAATCGAAAATTAGCCCAAAAGCTATTAATCATCCAAGCTATTAAGTCTGAGGAATCCAAAAATTAGCCTACATCAATTAATCATTCAAGCAATTAAGTTTGAGGAATCTTTTAGACATTTTAGAGAACGCAATTTTTTCCGTGCACGGCGTGGGGTAGGGAAAATTTGAAAAACGCAGCTGATTCCGTATGTACGTATATACATGTAGATCAGCAACTTTTAAAAGGGGGTTCTGTAAGAACAGGATGAAGGGGGCCGAACGCCCACCGGGGGGGGGGTCGCAGCGCTTCGTGGGGTTGGGAAATTTTAAAAGCGCAATTGTTTTAGCACGAGAAAACGTTTCCAAAAGGATGTTTCGAAAACAGAATGAGGCGGGCGGAGCCCAGGGGGGCGGAGGGTTTTCGCGCTGCGTGGGGTATGGAAAATTTATAAAACGAAGTTGTTTCCGTACGTACATGTAGATCAGCAACTTTTACAAATGGTTTATCGGAAAACAGGATGAAAGGGGCGAACGCCCACGGGGGGGGGTCGTCGCGGTGCCTGTGGTAGGGAAAACATAAAAAACGCAATTGGTTCCCTATGTGCATGAACATCAGCGACTTAGGGGGTCAAAAATTTAGAAAATTTCGAGGGTGAGATCATAGGTGCATAGGTGTAACGGAGATTTGGGGTGGGGGGCCGGGCCCCCTCCCCCGAAATTTTGGGGGCCCCCTTTTTAGACCCCCCCCCCAAACCCCCCCAAACCTCCCCCCAAAAAATTTTTCAATTTTTATGCCAAAAATCGCATTTTCAGCCATTGCTAATGCCGAAAAACATGAAAGCATTAAGTAATTTTGACATTAGACAGTGTTTTTAAACTCGAAAACTTGATTGCCAACATGTTTCTGAGTCCAGAATAAGGTCAATATTGAGTTTAGAAGTCCATAAAACCGTTATAAACGTGTATTTCTCGCGATAATGACCACGTTAAGCCAAAAATTTGGACTTTTTTGAAAAATTTTGCAAAATTTACCCTAAAATTGGCCAATTTTTGGCCAATTTTCGCGCCTGCGGCGGGCCTACCCCCCCCCCCCCCCCGTTGGGGAGGGGGGCCGGGGGCCCCCAAAAATTTCTGGGGGGGGGGGTTGGAAAAATGGCTGGGGCCTGGGGGGGTTACCCCCCCCCCAATTACACCTATGCATAGGTGTGTTAGGGGGGGGGAATGACAAATTTTTTTTTGATTTTTGCAAAGTTTTTTGCTACCCCCCCCCCAATATTTTTGGCCAATAAGTGGCCAAAAATGGCTTAAAATCGAAATTTTAGGGGGTCCCTCCACCCTCAGTCGGAACCCCCCCCTCCAGATTTTTTGCCCAGCCACACCTATGGGTGAGATACTTTTCCATTTGGGGGGAGGGGTTCCCCAACACCCCCCACCCCAGGTACGCCTATGTACTGTATCCTTTGCACTTGTGGGCAATCTTTTCCGGTCTTCCTTCCAGTGGCGGCGCGATTTGGGCCCCGCCCTTTGAGGTGTCGGGCCCCCATTGACAAATATTTTAGCTGTCTATATGCATAGTTTGTGTTTTAAGAAATTTTTGCTAAAACCAGAAAATTTTTGTTACAAATCGAAAATTTCTGCGAAAAATTTGAGAAATTTTTCTGGAAAATGAAGGTAAAATTTGGCAAACATTTTGGATTTACCAAAAAACGTCCCCGGATTATTGGGTTTTTGGTCGGTTTGGAAATATCACACACCATTTGCAGTAAGCTGGTTGATAGGAACAATAAACCCATTAATAATATCGCATGGATTAGTTAAATTTAGTTCCTACAATTTTTAAATGGTCCGATAAAATTTAGTCCGACTATTGTCCGGACTAATTGTTTCCACCGCAGGCGCTGAATATTTGTCCGACTATTCGTCAGCTTTATCCAGACTAGTAGTCCCAGAATCCAACATTTGTCCGGACTACTTCTGTTTTAGTCCTGACATTCTAGACAAAGTGTTTAGTCTCGGACAAGAGTTTTCTCCGAAAAACTTTGTCTTAGATAAGAGTTTTCTCCGAAAAACTTTGTCTCGGACAAGAGTTTTCTCCAAAAACTTTGTCTCGACATGTCTCGGACTAAAAAATATTAGTCTGAGACATGTCCGAGACTATTTGGATTTGTCCAGACTGTTTTGCTCCGACAATTGTCGTGGACAAAAAATTGGTCTCGGAACTGTCCGAGACTACAAGAATATTAGTCTCGGACATGTCCGAGACTAATAGTTTTTGTCTCGGACTCGCTCTACATTTCACGGCGAGTTAAACGTGACG
>JASAND010013133.1:0-40070 GCA_030248195.1 Trissonchulus latispiculum
GTCGGTTTCAAATTCGAAATAGTACGACGAGCACAGTAGCGAGCATAGAACTTTTTGATGGCCTTTTCTGTAAACGAATATTTCTCTTCTTGTAATCGATCTTTGATCTGTGTCCAGGATTGGCCCTGCTTTCGCAAAAGCAGAATTCTTTGCTTGGCATAGTCATTCAAACGATTGTAGCGGAATTTAGTTAAAACCATTACAAAGAAAATAAAAATCAAAGTAGTAGGAATACTAAAACAAAATAAACAGAAACCATAAATAGGTAACATTTACTAGGTAGTTATATATAGTGTTTTCAGTATTTTTAATTCAGATTTTCCGTTTCATGTTCATTCAGTTTCGTACTATATCAGTGTTAGTTCATTCCAAATGCATTATTAGTTTATTTTATATTTATTTTTGTCTGCTTTAGTTTTATTTGACCTAAGTTTTACCTATTTTATATTTGCCAATTACTGTACTATGCCTCTGGCTCCTAATAATTTGCGAATCAGTGATGGTTCTGTCATGCTGTGGTGTCAGGACAAAAACGTTAGCGCAGTCCGTCTGAAAGAAATCAAAAACTGTCTGGATGATATCAAGTGCGCCCAGTTTGATCTCTGCCACCATCAGCACTACCGTACTCTGTGCGAGGGCAAGCTGTATGATGCTCACCTCTGGGAGTTCCTCGGTACCCATTTTACTGCAAAGAGTACACAATGATAAGAGTGTGCGTGGCAAATGTTACTCCTCCGTTGTCACAGCCCTTTCAAACTCACATTAAAAAAGTGAACACGTCTAGTAAGCGAAAGCAAATATGTGAGCACTATACAATGTAAGATCGCCGCGGACTTTGAGTTGATGCAAAGATATTTGGTGTTTCTTGTCATACTCTTGTCATTATGTACTCATGCTATTATTATGTACTGATACTGGATTTAACTGGCTGAATTTAACTAGACTGGAGAGTAATATTTCTGGACTGTAAATTTCAATTACTACACGTAAGGAACTACAGGAGATATGCTCAAAGTGACATACTTTAAAAAAATAAATTCTAAAGGTAAAGCTAAAGCTTCTAAACTGGCACTTTCTATTTAATTATTTGTTTTTACTTCTGTATTTATTAGATGTGGAAAATCTCACCAATGCTCAAATGAGCAGCCGACAAAATGATTTGGCTGCATTAGTGGAATACTTCCGGTCAAATGGCCTCATAACCGATGAGAACATGTGTTTGGGATGTTACATTGGGGAACGCCTTACGGAACCTAACTGTCCTGTTTGCTCAGTGGCCGGTGTTCCGGCAAATTGGAAATCTTGCTATGGTTGTGCCGTCAAAACTAGATTTGCAGTGTGTGCACACAAAGACACACTAACTACGAGAGCAACAAGTAATTTTGCAAGCTCCTAAATATTTTTAGAATATTTAGCACAGTTATGAAAACTTGGGAAATATTAATTAGAATATCGAAATTTAAGAACAGAAATATAAAATTTTAAACGAAAATTGATTTAAGCTATCCGAAACTGATCCGTAATCACCAAAGTCTCACTGTTTAAGAAGAAATGAGAAAGGATAGCCAATCTTCATTTATTTGATTTATGGACATTTTCTACATTTTTTCAGAGTCTCCTGTTGCTCAAGTAAGAGCTGGCGGAACCGGGAGAAACCCGGAAGTTCAACTTTTGTCTGGCTCTCCAGCAAGCGAAAATTCTGAGTCACGCGCTGCCGCCAATGCTTTGACTCCCAGACATAGCAGGATTCGAAGAGCTCTCGATTTGATCTATCGATCTCCCGGTGCAAGAGCTACCTCCAACAGATTCAGTCCTTACAACTACAACAGTCCAAACGATTGCCAAACTACTCCTAATTTTCTAGGCTCTCGTCTCACAATGTGCGCATATAGTTATTTAATAGCAAAATATAGTAATAATAAATTTAATTATTACATTACAAGATTTTTTCGATTTAATTCACAAAATTAGACTAATTTTCATATTAGAAAAGTCTCACTATTAAATTGTTAAGCAACAACAAAATTTTAAAATTAAACATTTGGGCATTTCTTATTTTAGTATTTAGTTTTGCTTCCTTTTATTAAATTTAGTTACATTTCATGTTTAGGGCGGAAAATGTTAACTTTACCGCAAAACTAGACGTGATCATTCAAAATCAAGAAACGATTTTACACAGACTGTCTCAGCTGCAGGAAGGCTATCCTACTCAAAATGCTGAGTTCCAGAATATAGGCGAAGATCAAGATCCAGTTGAGCCAAGAAGAAACAAGGAGCCAACAAACCGCCTCAATTTGAGCGATACTGACCTTGAAGCATGGAGCCTCTGTGCTGCCAGTCGCACAGCCTTCGCTCTTAAAGTTTTCCGCGAAGCCTTTACTCCGGCAGAAGTGCTTGGCAGAAACTGTTCGGGGACTCGGGGCAAGGAGGCTGTCGATTCGCAGAAATTGTCGGATTTAAAAGATGAAATTTTCATCAGAAAACCGCTTCAAACCTTCGAGAGTAAGGAGAAATCTTGGGCTGCTTGTGTCAAAGCCATCGACACATATCTACGGCGGCAGAAACCTAACCCGGCTGAAGAAACTCCAGTTCAGGCTGAAGATATTTTAGATATGAATGCTGAAGAAAACTCTAGTGGTTAAAATATTAGTAATTTTTATTAGTGCTATACTTTGTTATACGGAAAAACTAGCAAGCATTTCTGAACTTATTCCTCAATACTATATATCATGTTAGTCAGAATCTTTAAATTGTAGAAGAGCACAACAGTACAACAACAATACAGGACCACCTAACCCTCTTAAAACTGAAAGAATTTCTGCTTTTAAAAAACCTTGGGTACAAGTTTACTTGACAACATTATAGATCAAAAGTGCAGCTTCATTGTACATATTGCAGGATTAAAACATAGCTTGGCATTACATATGTGTATGCAAAAACTGTATATGTGTGCAAGTGTAACATTACTCATGTATTGAATAGGTACAACTGTAGTGTAGGGTGCAAGCTTAAGTCAGCTTGGCAGTTTGTTGCTGTCTTTTTTCATATGTAAATAATCCAGATACTTTCAGTAGACGCAGACTTACAAAAACCACAACAAAAACAGTCAACAAGCTCAGGCCGTAGAAAGCCAAAGACTCAAACCTTGTGCTTAAGTCTTTTTTGTAGCTAGCTAACAATAAAGAATCAGCGCACGCAGTCACAGATCGCGCTCAGAATCACCAAGCGCGAACGCGCTTAAAAGAGACCTTGATTCTGAGCTACACTGTATATTGTTGTAAGCGTGATTTGTCAAAGTTATAATTAATATTAAAATATAAATTATTATAATTATTACTAATTATTATTATTACTATTATTATTATTAAAGAGCTTCTTACTCTCAACTGACTACTAGGAATCGTTGTCAAAAGGGTTTCGTAATCAAAGTCCCTGGAGCAAACAATGATTGAGTTTTGTTCATTTAATTTTAACTAATATTGGCTGTTGAATATCTGTCGAATATTACCTAAGCAGATCAGAAACAGTAGTTGCTGACATATTTAAAGTGCAAAACATGACTGATGTCCGTTCACGATTTCCGCACAGTATTGTGCATTGGAAATGAATGCCAGTCTATCGCCTAATTATGGTAGTTGTTCTTTAAAAACTAACATCCAGAATACAGTATAGTAGGCTTATGACACTGTCTGTTATCAAAGTAAAGGCCATGCCCTGGAAGCTATCGTCCATTGAG
Organism: Trissonchulus latispiculum; assembly: GCA_030248195.1. NCBI lineage: Eukaryota > Metazoa > Nematoda > Enoplea > Enoplida > Ironidae > Trissonchulus > Trissonchulus latispiculum. The sequence continues at coordinate 3,737 of JASAND010013133.1, forward strand.
ACCAGTTATCAAACAAATTTCTTCGATAAAACTCCAAGAACAGACATATCTATGGACTAATAGCGTAGTTGAATTTTCCAACTTATTTCGAACTTATTGTACAAGCATATTTGTTTGAACCACTGGGGCCAATTTTTGAAGGGTGCTCAAACAACAGGTCATAGCGCATGGATCTTGTTGTGATGACAGAGAGTGCACTGAGTTTCATACTCATATGTTTACGTACCTTTGGTACCATGTCTTTTATGCATCTCTCCCTAACAGTAATCTGGGCTTCCATATTAAACTCGTTAATTCAGCATCAGATATATTAGGTTTTTAAAGTATTAAAACATTGACTATCAGCCTTTCATGTCTCACAGCTACAGTAACTTGATGGTAATCAACAGTTTCGGGAAATGTTAGAAATTCTGCAATTAAAAACTGTGTAATACAACAAATGGCAACAGTTTATTTTGTTAAGTGTTAAACAACATATATGAACAAGAACGCGGTGTGCTCAGCGTATCAAAGATTTTTGCGCTGCTCTTTTGTTTGCTAGTGATCGTCTGTTTTTGTCTAATCTATATGTGCCTACATCATTTTAAATTGATAAGATATTTACCTGCATGGAACCGCACACTGACAGTATTCAAAAAAATCCTCTGCATGATTCTGTAAGCAATTATCTAAAAAAGATGTGAAAATACACACGCCATAACAAAATATGCAGCCTCGATGAGCATAAACTTCAAGTGGCTTAAATCGAAATCATTAAATAGTGATGCTTTCGGCACATAATCAATAAGAAATGAGTAGGAACTACAAATGCAATCCGTGTTTGTGTGATTGCGTGCAACTTGGATACATAGTGACCGTTGCAATAAAATTCAAGCTCAGTATTTGATCAACCTCAAAAGCATAATGACTTTGTTACAGTAAAATTCGTTTAATTTCCAGTTTCGTGCAAATTTCAAGCATTAGCACCAAGGCATAGCGGTGTTTCCATAACAGTTTTTGCTAGGTACATATTTGATTATGTCAGTTGGTGAGCCAACAAGCAATCTGGACACTTGCAACAGTCCCTTTACTATACTGGTGAGACAGAAACTTTCTTGGTATACATAAAATGCGTGAAAAGACATGAGCTTATCGGTATTAATTTTTGATTAAAGTCAGGTGTAATACAGAGGGCCTGCGGTCGTATAAATTGAGCATGAAGTTAGCTAGCTAGCACATTTAATGGTTTTGTGATGATTTAGACGAAAAATTATGGTTTTGTCTGCTTTATTTGCGCAATTTGTCTCATCCCACACATTTCATACCTTCTTTCATAGCCTGCTGAAACTTCTTGACTTCCCCGAATATACCAGTTATGTGGGCCTTAATATGCTACATTTCTTGCCGGTCATGCATGCCTTAATATGCTGCATTTTTCAGTTCTTCAGTTAGATCATCTAGCCAAATGAGGACAAAATGAAGAAAAAATCTCGCACAGAATATTATTCCTGAACGCTAAAATTTGGAATCTGCCTGTTGTATTTTTAGAGTAAGCTTCCTTATATAAATTGACTCTAATTGTATATTTCATTCTTGTCCACCATTGAATTATGTTAGATTACTACGTTTTCGAAGTCTTAAATTTCAAGACCTGCTTTCATAGAACAATAGGTTTGAATTGCTGCAAACATTGCTGCTAGGCTCAGACCGTGTTTTATCCGCCGTATTCAAACCCAAACCTGGATAGCCGGTAGTTTAAACAATTTGAAGTTTAGAAATTTTTACTTTTCCGGACAGTTTTTCCTGTATATCAGTTTCTAAATTATATGGAATATTTTGAAAATGCTAATGCCTCTTATAAATTACCATTAATTTGGCAGAACTGTTTTTTGTCTGAGCCATTTAATCTGTTAGGATAGTCGATGCAACCGCAAATATCCATAGCCACCTTCGCCAAGCACTGACGCTGACACAACTGAAATAAGCGAAAATAAGCTGTATTTAAAAAATAAAACTACTGATTCAAATTACGTTTTTCAAAACAAATATATGCACCTATGGAATTACCTACACATATACTATTATTCCAAATACGCATTAACTCCTAAAGCTTCAGCTCTATAACACGTCGTGCTACCAACAGTTCAAACATCATGCTTTGTATAGTACAAACTAATATTTTTTGTCTGCTGACATTTGCCCCTCCTATATGTAATGGATAAGCTCGGGAGTTTAACCACGGCACTAGTACCACTACTTAGGACTGGCGCAATGTAACACAAACCCTGACTGCTAAGGAGATCTAGTCCAGGTGGCTGTCTTTTAGATCCCGGACAGCCTCGTCAAGGTGTGGGGGTGAATGAATTTTGGGGGACGTCGGGCAGACTGGAGCCTAACCAAAAGTGCGGGGGAGATTGGACCAACAACACAGCTAGGCTAACCCTGGAGCGTCTACTTAAGGTTTAGAATCAACACAAACCTAATTTAAAATTAAATAAGAGGAATTAGACAACTGCTGGTTTAATAATAGATTCCGATTAGCACAACAAAAGAGATAAAAGAAAAACAAAAGGAATTTGTAAACTTACTTACTTACTTAATAAGAGAAACTGGGGAAGAAGAGACAAAACAGCGAAATTGGGGGAAAGTCTTAGGAGATGGGGAAAACGGAGAGATGAGCAAGGAACGGGAAAATGTGAGTTGAGTTAAATTGGAAATCAGAAAAAAATTAGTAAGTTTCCAAAAATAGTTAAAGAGTACATGGGCGATCCCATAAAAATTCCAAAATTTGGATCCCAAATCTCAGAGTTATTGCCGCACCCACCAGACAATGCAAAAACTCTCAACAGAAGGTTGTGTGACTAATCTTCTGGAGTGGGAGAGTCCATTGTGAAATGCCGACATATATAAGCTGATTTTTGTGCTCAATCTCCCGGAAGCCAAACATAAACCTAATTCTTTGTAGTGTTATCTACGATTATTAGGGGAATATTAAATTTTAAGATTTTCACAAAAGTTTGACCATAAAGATAGCGTCACAGTATTAAATATCCATTTTCGCATCCGACAACACCTACAAAGACAAGACAGTCCAGTAATGATCAAATAATTGAATTAAGGGTTTTCGAACGTTTTGGCGGGAGTTTTAAGGATTTGGTAGTAGATTTACGAAATGCTTCATAAAAGGAAATTGGAGGAGAGGTAGTAGCTTCTCTCGCTACTGCCTATACTACATATATATTGGAAATGGACCGTAGCACTTGAAACTACTACGAGCGCTTGTGTTAAAGGCATAAAATGCAAGCTACTTCTGTAAGGTTAGCGAGTTATAATACAGTGCTTTCGACTCTGAACTATTTCGTTAGTGGAGGGGGCGCTCAGCCTTTTAGGGAATTAATTACAGAGAATGCGGGGGCTGTCACAAAAACAGGAACAATCAAAAATACCGTTACATTAGATGTAAATTGATGTGGCCACCTTCGCAAAACGCATTTCATGTGTATATAATGTCGGAATATTCTGTTTCCACCATCCGAGCATTGTCACATCACATCAAAAAATTAGGCAAGATGTGACAAGCTAAAATCGAGGATCTGTTTTTGTACTGCTACCGCTAAACTCAATACTTATGTTTCTGAATGTTATTTACTGCATACTTCGTGAGAATAGGTAAACCCGTCCAATTTCATTTCAGGATCCAATGAATTGTCAACTCTACAAGGCTCCGTTGAAGTTGGCATACGCCGTATTTCTGTCTGAAAACAAGAACGACAACAGCAACAGTCTATTAGTAAAACTAATGTAAATCCTTTATGAACAGTTTAACGTTGGTGAATGCGGTAGATGTTTAAGTCTAATTTTGGCAATAACATATGCAGACATCATATTGAAACATATCCAGATTGCTAGCAAGAAAGTAAAAGCTTATACCTTCAGTAGTGCAAGTGCAGATAGATAGACGGTCTACTGAACTGAATTGACAATAACAAGTTGAATTCAGCAAGTTGTCATAGCCCAGGCCGGTTGAGAGTTTAAAAAGTATTTTTCATGTCTCATTTGTACTTAGTTTTAGCAGATTAAAAGGATTATTTCTTCAAGTTTTAAATCGTAAATAAGATTACACAATAAATCTATATCCATTATAACATTTTATATTTTCAAAACCGCTTAAAACGAAGTCGCAGTCGGCAGGTGTTCAATGGTCCACTGAAAAACCTTGCACTTTTCGGAAAGGCGCTAAGATACGATTATTAATATTACACAATCTGCTGCCAAACAATAACTTATTTAGCTGGCGTCATTGCAGCAAACGTACTATTGATACGCTTAAATGAGTCACATAACCAGAAACAATTGAAATTCCGAAGCTGTCAGGAAAGGGATAAGCTGTTGGATAATGAAGCAGTATTTTGAATCCAGCGACAGCAGTTACAACTAAATAGTCTTCAAGGTTAGCAGCGAGCAGAAGGTTGACTCCTACAATAATTAATGAAATGCAGAAATGAAGAGCAGCATTAATTACGAATAATCCATAATGAATAAACAATAAAGTGAATTTTTACATGCTATCATTGTGATATGTCATGTCAAAATCCAATTAAAGACTGCGTGGAGAGGAGCAAAGCAACAAAACAAAAGGTATGTCAGCTACAACATTTGGTTTTTATGCTTTGTATATAAATACCCAAAATCATTAGCAGCAGTGGGTAAAAGAAATAAGTAAACCTGTCCCACCGCTTGCCAATTACTCATAAATTTGAGAAGAAGATTTTAATAGTGTCCATGAGCAGTTTGAATGGTGATAAAAATTGAAATAAAAGAAATACCACTACACAGACGTAGCACTATGAACAATGTTTGATTGGTCACAAATTAGTTTTTTATAGACACAGTCTTGGCCGTTTGCATTTAAGTTTAAAAGGTTGGAATTAATTCTTCTGATCATCACCATCACAACTAGACTGGAATGGAAACTGAACTCATTATTTGTGGTGGTTGATTATTCTAATAAGAGCTTTCCGAAGCTTGCCAAAAGAGCTCTAACAAAACTGAACTGTCACAAATTGTGCTTAATCGATTAGGACTGTGAGGGAGAAATTGGCAAAAGCTTTGTTTCTGCCAGATAAAGCAACTTCTTCTCCGTTTTAATAGGGAACTGGTCTGTAATTTGTGTATCGGCTGAAAGCACAAGGTTTGTAGTACAAGACCATCAAGCTTGTTTGCTTAATGTTAGAAGTAGTTTACAAATTAAGTCTTTTAAATCAAATTTTTCTCAAAACCATAATTTTGAGTACACAAGATGTGCCTGAATAATGGACATTCGACAACAAGTAAGGGGAAATATAGTATAACTGCCAGCAGGATTTTGTTTGGATCCAGGATTAATGTTTCGATAATATAAATTGGTTAGCTTTAGCTATATGCTCATTTAGCAAACAAGAAACGAATAATGCAGCGCATTTGCTTTGTTGAACGTTTTAGTTGTGAAGTATTTTCTAATATTTCCCTTGATTTTCATCTAAAATTATTCAAAATGTAATGCTATCTTCACAAACGATAAATCAAAATTGTACTCCTGTGTAAGGACCTCGGTCCTATAGCTAATTTTCACAATCTAGTCTGAGCGCTCAATTTCAGTCAGTTTTATCAAAGTTTCCTTATTGGGCGGTTGGGTTTCACCTCTGTGACTCTCTCTCCTTTTTAGGGCGATCTTTTGAATTTTTGTTGGGTGCTCCAGTTCCTTGGATTTCGGACTCTCCCTATTTTTGTGCTATTGTATGCCCTTGTGCATTCAGGTTTGTTGTATGTTTGTTACCAAAAATTATTTTGATATGAAGCTGTAAAACTTTCTAGTTTTGTACTATTTTTTTGTAATTTCTTCAAAAGTAAACTCGCGGTACCGTTTTGGAGTGCCAGCGCGTTCTGTAGTTGGTTTAGGGTAAGCGAAATAGGCGAGTCGACATGCACACACTCTAGAATCCTGCAAATCTTTTAATTTAAGTTTATTCTTTTACTGACATTAGTCATACTTCTACATAGTCCCGTCAATTACTGCTATCGACAGTTAGAACCACTGAAAATCTTTTAAAATGCCTGTTTGGTTGTTTGGTTTAAACATTAGCAGTTAGCCTGGAATCTCGAACTTTGACCGTTTTCTAAGCTGCATTTACTATGATTAATTCGGCATTAACCGACCGTTCTCCCCTCAGCTAGAATTGATCTTAATCTACATTCTACATAATGCAATGGTTAAAGCTACTTTCCTTTTCACCATTACTTGCCATTTTCTGAGCCAGGAGCTACACGGTTTAAAACATTATTCCTGTTCAATCGTAGTGTAAAGCATTTTCCATAGGTGTCAGATCTCAGTTCTTTTAAATTACCTAAAACTATTTTCGATATAAATAGGTGCAACAGCAACGTGTGTAATCCTGACCACAATGTCTTAACAATACTTAAGCCAAAATAGACTGCCGCCAATCAGTTTTCACGGTTTAAAGAAACAGAATTGGTATAACTTTGTATAAATTCGACCCCCTGTAGAGATGAGCATAGGCCAAATTCTTTCGAAGATCAGCATTAGAAGCAGAAGCATTAGAAGTAAAGATAAGATTTTTCTAAATACCTTGCTCGCAGGCTTGTCCGAACAAGCTGCACCCCTTTACAATGTCAGTAAATGAGTAAAGAAGTGGTGCCACTTCTTCATCGCTCAAGTTTGCCATAACCGCAATAACTTGTTTTTGGCCCTTTGTAGCCAGTGATGTTGGATCTAAAGTAGATTAAACAGAATGCATTAATGTTCTAACACGGAACTTTTATCCAAAAGCTTTAATGCAAATTTAATCTAAATTTCCAGTTAATTGGATTACATTCAAATTAATCATATATTAAATGTAAATTCTATGCATTCAGCGGCAGCATACAAAGAATCTACGCGACTGCTCAGTAGTGTAGTAGAGCAGTACAGTAGAGCCAGCATTGTGAGCCAGCAACCTATGCACGTTTTCTTAAATCAAGTGTTAAAAAGACCAAACGAAAACGTGTATCTCCCTTAAAATTATAAGAACAATTGCCTACATAGTGTTATCAAATGAAAGCACAAACCTTTGCGCACTCTCGAGTTGTCTTCGCCAGCTTCTACGATGACTTCACTTGTCTGCATAGTGTTGGCTGCATATGAAATATCATTAGAAGTGTAACTTTCGCTTATCTGAAGCTTTTCAATTGTTTTGGCTGACACTGTTAACAATTCCAAGGATGTTATAGAACTTGTCGTCAAAGTGGATGCAGACATTGATCCATATCTTCTACGTGAACTTGTTTTTGTCACTAAGTTTAACGGATACTTAGATGAGCTACAACCTTCACCACGACAACGCTGTGAAACTGAAACGCCTGCAAACGTTGTTTTCAGCCATGAATGAATTGGAAGTTTAGCAGTTACAACAAATGTTAAGTTGGCAGCTGCCAGGGATCTAGGATTGGACAGCACGTTTGAAGTAGGCCGCGGCGTTGTCAAAGAAGGGGGGAAACTCTCACTGCTACTAATGCTATGCAAATTAATCGCAGATGACATTATTGGTGTCGTTAGCAACAACTCAAGAAACGGAGCGGATTTGAGTTTGACGTTTTCTGATAACATAACAGAATTGATTCGTGTTTCCTTAACTGTCCGGAAGTTGGTTGTTTTTGCGACAGCCTGAGTTTGCATAGAATCTTCGCTTCCATCATTGAATAGTTTGCTAGCTGGGATTGAAGTTTCTGTGCTATACCCAGACGACATCCATCTATCTAAATAATGAAGAAGGTAAAGACGAGCTTATGTTAACTAAACGCAAGCATTTTAGTGATTATATTCACGATTACTACTCACACGTAATCATACCTTGAACATCATAAGCTACCAAATTTCTCATTAACACCACACTTTTTTAGCCACTTGCGGATGCTTATTTTAGTGCGATAGCTAAATAAAGCTGCATTCTGACAAAAATACACAATATATAACTACTATAATTGGACGTACCTTGTTTTGCTTTACATTGGCAGAAGCGCAATGATTTACGTTGACTTGCTTTGCAATCAACAGGCCCCGTCACTCTCCAGCCAGCACAAATGTTCGAGATTTCGCCGAAATGAGGTCCAATATCTGAACTTATACTACTGCCTAACTTGCATTTCCTGTTCAGCAGACTTAGTATCTTTACCATTATATCCAAAACAACGGTTGGCGTAATATTGGCAAGATCAGACATATCACAGACATAAGCACCGGGAATGCTGTCACATGTCTCATAGCAGTTTCTATTGTAACGAGATAAAATCCATATTTTTCCGTTGAGAACTAGCATTGCCCTGCCTAAGCATATGTCAAAATATAAATACAGTTAGAAGTAGAACAGTTTTCCTGATTCGATAAGCCTCATAATATTACAAATTATGCTTGAGAAAATGACTTAATATAACGATCAGATCCAGTAGTCGTCGCTTTTTGATCATATATTACTCATCGTCAATCAAGCCAGCATATTGTAGAAATATTCATTTAGTTCAACCTTCCTAACACTACGTTCCTTATCAACAATCGATCAGCCATTATTCTCCTCTTGTGCAAGTGGTTTAGCCGGAGATAGCGAATGTTTCTTTCTGTAAACTTTAAGGCTCGCAAGTACTCTAGTTGTATTACGATTTCTGCAATCGGTAGTTGGCTTTTGAGCGTAGAAATGTTACTGCGTTACTGCTACTTTCAAGACTACTGGTGCGTTTAGGGACTTTTATTTCGCCGAAGACAACATATTTCTTAACAGTTATTAACTGAAAATGATGCTCGACTAGTCATGATAACCTTAGCACGTAAATCCTTTAGTGTGTTTATGTAAACATGTCTAGAGGTCTTCCGTAAAAAAATTGTTGGATATGCGTTCAGTCTGTATCACAGCACTGCCTTTTAAACTTGAGAAGAGCTCAATCAGGTTCATGTTACCGGAAAGAAGGTACTGTAATTGCATACCCATTGCACGCTTCTGTAAGGATTTAATTTCTGATTCGGTTCCCACATTTGTAGAGTTCGACACTGCTGCATGTTTAGCGGAATACGAATGCACAGCAGAGTTTTCTATGTAATCACGCATCTAAAACTTAAAAACCGCAAATGAGAAAAACACTTCTGCAAAAAGTTTGGATTATTCCCAAAGACAATCCCAAGATAAGGACGCTTGTCGGTTAAGCGTAGTTGGTTGATAAAGAAGATACTGTTTCGAAATATTCCATCAAACGAAGGAGTTGGTCCACTATTCCTAATTTTATCGAATGGAAAATTTTAGTGCGCAATTTGAAAGAATTTTGTCAAACAGTTAAGTCATCTAATCCCTAAACAAATCCTAAGTGCTACGTAGGGACCCCAGGGGCCCGTTGCCTAAAATGATTAGTTGATTAGTGATTAGTTGATTAGTGTAGCAGTTTTTCGAGAAAAACTTTTGCTGCAGCCCGCCTTTTTGGAGTGTTTGGCACCATATCGTAGTTGTTGAAGTGTTTTATCCAAAAATCATTGAACATTTAATTTGTCCTCACTGACTCATTCAGTCAAAGGAAAATTTTGAACTCAATCTTAATTTCTTTACTTTTCAAGCTGGCATCATTCCAATTTAAGTTGTAACTCAAGTTAGACTTTTGATTTCATTAGAACGCTCAAAGCGCTTCAATATGATACATAAATTATTGTCGTAGCCCATTCGTAGCTTTCATTATCCTCGAAAAACTGCTACACTTATCACTAATCAACTAATCACTTTTATGCAACGATCCCCAGGAGCATATGCAAAACCCTTCCTTTTTGGTAGAAAAGGCGATAGTTATACGCACAAGTTCCCATTAATCGATGAGTGAAGAGAGCACTGTGTTTCCGTAAATGTATCTTGAATGTCTTGTAGCTTAACTTACATTAACCATTAAATTAACATTTTCAAAACAGATATCGTGGAAAAATAATTACCGGAAATGGTGCCGAATAAAGTTACGAAATTTGGTTAGCTTTGATTGGCTGTTTCAAAACAATTCCAGATCTGACTGTCTAGTGCGAGGTCATAGACGTGATGCCTGATTGCTTGTTGCTTTCTGAAGGGTCTGTCTAAAAAGCGGAAGCGGAAACGGAAGGAGGGTCTAATAGGCGGAAACGGAACCGAGACTAAAAAGACAGAGTAACACGAAGCGGAAATTTAGGTGCAAATGGGATTTAATAAATGAAATTACGGCCTAGTTTCCAACATCAAAAACCAAATGCAAAAACCTAATTCCTATATCTTGAAATATTTAATAAACAATGTAATGGCAATTGGACAAGAAATGCAAGGATAAGCCTTATGCACGCGTCAAAATTCTCTGTGCAGAAAGCTAACTTTAAGTACCCACAAAGAGCTAGTTCGTGCAGGCCAACCTAACCAGTTGTAGGTGACAACTGTTTAGTTAGCCTCAGCTTAAAACTGGTAAAAGCACTATGCAAGCTAAGGCTAACTGACCAGTTGTCACCTACATTTGGTTAGCTTAGCGTGAACGAACTAACCTGTTGTGGGATACTTAATGTTAGCTTTCTGCACAGAGAATTTTGAGGTATGCATTACCGGATATGACAAAACTGCTAGAGCTACTTCTCTGCATTTAGAGACATACCCGGGCCGAAATTTTCAAAAGTTTTGGATCGCCCGGCACGGCCTGCTCCGAGAAATTTCGACCTCTGCCCGTGTGTCCAAAACTTTAGTTCTACCTTCTTGATACACAAAAACTGTTCAACATTGACATTTAAAAAGTTAAAAACCTCAAGTATTTTTGCATGTGGATGGGGAAAATTTAGCATGTATTTATAAAAGGCAATGAATGTACATTGAAGAAATGCAGTGAATTTTGGTCGGCCCGGCCAGACGCCCGGCCCGCTCTTGCACTCGACCCGTCCCGGCCCAAAATTTTTCTCCTCGGTCCGGCGCAGCCCGACCCGCTCTACCTTGGGCCCGGCCAGCTGGCCCGGTAGGGCTGACTGGCCTGGATCGCAAGTATATGCACAATTCAGATTGTATTCCAGTTACTACCAATCCAATCTTATTTTGTTGACAGTTTTCTGGGCTTGTTGCAATAACTTTAATTCATTATCCCAACAACCCTTTTATGAACAACCATTTCCAGATGAAATCTGAAAATCGAAAAAATCGACTCGAATTGAATAATCGCTCTGTATGCAAAGTTCTGTTGGTCTAAAAGCAGCAATTTTATACCAGTCAACGGTCATCGGATTTAGACAAAAATTAGAAAGAACGTACATTTGGAAATGGATGTCGTTAAAATGCCAGTTGGGATAAACTTTTTGATTTTTCTCGATTTTTTGTCGGCTTGACTTTCATGTATCCTGTATGATCCTCTTGTAATAAATTTTTAATGCCTGGAAATCACAATCAGCCAATTCCACCTTCATTCCTGGTATTTGTTTTGATTAATTCCTACTTGTTTAATAAAACAAGATAGTTTAATAAAATTATCCGTTTAACGTTTCAAAATTTGTTTAATTAGGCCTCAAGTTAATATATATTTATTTTATGTGAAATTTCGCAGTTCTTCTTTTAATAAAGGTTCTAAAAGTTTATTGTACGCTTAACAGGTTAATGGCAGAATGCCAACGAAATAAGGTTTTTCATTGGATGCCCGAAATTTAAGACAGCGCATTCTACCGAAATAAATTCTTGAAACATACTAGTCTACTCACGTTTCCGGTTCCACTTTTCAGACCATTTTTTCGTTTCCGTATTTTAGATATATTCTGGTTTCCGCTTTTTAGTCTAAATTCCGTTTCCACATCTTAGACCGTGTTTCCGCTTTCGTTTCCGCTTTTTGGACCCAGTTTCCACTTTCATTTCCGTTTCCGTTTCCCTTTCCGAACGTGTTCTCAATTACGGTATGTTAACTCTCAATTACAGTCCTATGGTAGCTTGAGCGCCATCTAGATTGTTTTGCTGGTAGTCAATTGAAAATTTGTGCACCGGTGCTTCAAACTGCTTAAACAATCTACAAAAATTAAATAAGAAAAACAAAAGTCTCAAATTTGCATGTAAAATAAATAATAGAGTGATTAAAAACTTAAACAACAGAACCATATTCAAGACAAGGCAGAAGCAGCTCTTTATCACTGATTTGCTGATTTGAAAGCGTATATATATGTACATGTATATGTATATGTGTGTGTGTGTGTGTGTGTGTGTGTGTGTGTGTGTGTGTGTGTGTGTGTGTGTGTGTGTGTGTGTGTGTGTGTGTGTGTGTGTGTGTGTGTGTGTGTGTGTGTGTGTGTGTGTGTGTGTGTGTGTGTGTGTGTGTGTGTGTGTGTGTGTGTGTGTGTGTGTGTGTGTGTCTGTGTGTGTGTGTAAACTAGTTAAAATTAACACTTTGAAACCCTGTTCGCGCACTCATCGAGTTAATTTTAACTCTTTTTACTCTGCCCGTTTTTAACCCAGTGAGAGTTCTTCAGCTTTTTGTTTTTGGATTTTGCACAGAATTAAACTGGCGGTTATGTATTTACAAGGTAAGGGGAATTAGGTCTCTCAAACCGTGCAATGTGGTTTGTGATAGGATGTTTAAATTAAACAAAAATGCATCGCACATGACAATGAACATACAGCTGCGGCAATCGAAGGAAGCAAATGTAGTTTGGATGCTTTGTATGGGTTAAGGCTGCACACAGTGACAGAAGGAAACTCAATATTATTAGTTGTTATCTGAAAACACATTTTATATCAAAACTTCTTCAAAATCGCAAGTACTATCATTCCATTCCATCTATCAATTTTTTCACCTATCTGTCTGACTAAAGATTCTGATCCCCGTTGCTGCTGACATTCCGAGGAAAAGATATAAAAAAACTTCACTTCAAGATATAAAAAACTTCATTTCCGACGCGTTTGGAATTTCCAACGACAAATCATGTATTTTGCTCAAAGAACTTCAGTTTGTTTCCGACTTTTGGAATTGTATAGAGTGGAGATGTGGACTTTTCACAAATCATGGATTTTGCTCAAAGAATGTCAATTGACTTCCGACTTTGGAATTTCCGTCGAAAAATTATGGATTTTGCTCAAAGAACTTCACTTAGTTTCCGGGTTTTGGAATTTCCAACAAAAAATCGTGGATTCTGCTCAAAGAACTTTACTTTATTTCCGAGTTCTGGAATTTCCAACGTTGCGTTTTCGGAATGTCAAAAAGCGAGATTATCAGCCAGTAATGGGGATCAGAATTTTTTGACAGACATTTTTTAATTGTCAAGTTCTGCAACATTAGGTCGTTTTATCAAAATTTTCAGAATTCGCACAGTTTTTAGGATCAAACAAAATAACAGGTCAAAATGAAAATCGTCATGCTATATCGTCCTGCTATACCCAAGACTACTTATAACTGCACAAAATCTTTGAAATTACAAGCAATTTTGAAATATATAGCTATCCTTCTTTCCAGCGAAAACTTCTGAAACAAAATTTAAAGTTTAAAATTGATTAGGCATTACTTATTCACCTTAAATCTCATACTAAAAACCGTTTGTTTTTTGCATCATACATCATAATTTTAGCGCAACAATATATACTACAACAGTTGAGTACTTTTAAAGCATTGATTGCGCTGGAAGAAAGAAAAACGTTTCACAACTGATGTGCCGTCATAAAAATTATTTCTGCGAGATGTACGATCATATTTTCTTTGTTGGCCTGTGGGCAGGGCTGAACCGATTATGGTTATGATACGGCCGTGCCATGACATTCACAAACCCAGCAGAGGCTGGCCGGACGAACAAGATTTTGCAGAAGAAAGGAGTGAGCAGTGCATCGGAGAATCCAGACTGAGCAACCAGAAGTTTCGTGTTTTCTCCGTTTTTAGAATGTGACAGTTTGTGTGTTTAGCTTTTAGAATGTCTCATTTGATGTTTCCATTTTTAATTAGATTAAGTTTAAAGCGAAAACAATAAAATCATAGCAATTACAAAATAGGATGTAGCCAACTAACCTTCATATTAGTTGCTTTCTTCTCCAAAAGAAATTCGGTAATCTCTAGGTAAGACTGCCCAACAAAGCCAGTGAAAGCTAACACGAACAAAATCCAAGCAAAAAGCAACCAGCGAGTGTTCTGGGTGCCTAACCACCAGCTATAAGGACACCGAAAAGATAATTTAGTAACAAAAGTTTGCATATAGAAGAAGAACTATTGCATAACAAAGCCTTGAGTACCACCAGATAAACTGCACTATTGGTTGCCAACTGATGATGCTCAACTCTCACGGTTCTCTGACGATAACAATTCTAAAAAATACAATACATTCTAAAGAGAAGCATACAAGCAAAATAAGGATAACTAAAAGAAATAAGAAATCTATTATAATGAAATGTGCTTGCACTTCTTTTGAGGTATTTGCTTGAAGATGCCTGAAATCTTGTGAATGTCCTGTATTTTGACTTTCATTTCTATTTTGTATTTTGCTTAGAATAAGCTTGCGACGTTTAAATTTAGTGCTGTTATTTTCTATTTCTAGTTGGGTAGGATAAGCTTTGGAGGTTATGAGCCATGAACACACTCTTCGACCTGCAAATCTAATCATTTGTAATTCCTCTAGAATTTAATATCATAACCACAAACTCTACACTGCAACAAGAATCAGTAAAGCCAATGTCTTTTATTTCAAGTTCTAGAGCGATCGGATAGCTTTGATTCACCATGAGAATAATCTGCACAAAACTTAATTCATTCTCTACACGTTGTTTGGTATAAAATATACAGTTAAGGGTTTTTTAAGTATGTGAGTTGGCATTTTGTGACAGTTTCGTCTGGAGGAAGCCTTGCACAAGGTTCAGTTTTTGTCAACCAGCATTTGTTCTAATTTTCAAAACTTCCAGCTTGAATGTGAATTCTCTTAACTGCAGATAATATATAGCTGTCTGTTATTTGTCCGCAGTATGCATTAGACTAACCATCGTGACAAATGGCAATAGGCAAGACTGCAGCAATATTTAATTGATATTGTTGGTAGTTGCACAAAGGGGATGAGAGTTGGCCAAGCAAACTACACCAGTGAACTGTTGAAGGAAAGCTACGACAACGACAAGTCTGTGTTGCTTTTGCAGCGTCAATGCTTCGAGTGGTTACTTCATTTGATAGTCAATGCCGTTAAATTTATCATATGCAAAACAGAAGAAAACAATTAAATTTGTCACAGCTATTTGTTATCAAAACCTAAGATCCACAAAATCATAACTCTGCCAAAACCTAATATTCCAGCAAGCTCATAAACAATATTCTTGAAATAAGAAGCAGAGCTTTTATACAGAGTAGACAACATATCTTCGTAATAATACTCAAATAGTCACAAAAATGATTTCATAAAGTTCTCAATTTTGCGCAGTACTCGCAAACATTTTCCAGACAACTTATTTATTTTATTTATTTTGCATTATATTTATTTTGTATTATACAGATTTATTTTGTAAACTAGATCTTGTTTCACTATGCCTTTCCTATCATGCAGATGAATCTCAGTTTTGTGTCTTTGTGTCAACATCACAGGCAGAAACATCCTGCGAGATTATTCTGAGTAATTCATGAGGGCGGACTGTAATTCGAAAGGAGATTTAATAAACTACTGGCTATATGTCAGTTATTCTCATTCAGTGGAAAGAAACTAGATAAGAAATTAAATGTATTCTGGAAGTTACACTAAGACTGTGTTTATGAATTATTATTAATGTTATCATCATGTTGGTTTGAAGGCCACTTCCTAAACACAACAAAATGGTAGTTTTGGAAGCTATAACTACGAAACATATACTTTAGTAAGTCTGAGCTAACCATAAATTAGCAATTATTATCTTAAGAAGAGGCAATAGGGAGGGAACAGTTAAGTATAACCTGTCCAGATTCTGGGTTTATGATCGTTGTTACCGACAAAGAACTTTTCTTCACATTAATCTTACTCATTCTACGTTGACACCAAGCTGAAGTCATCATGCATTAACATCTAAGGGGCTCTACTCCGACTAAGACCAAGAGGCTATCCCAAAAAACTTCCAAAATTCAAAGGAAGTCTACCCTCAGGTGGGCAAGGGGGAAAATGAGGGGAAATTCCTCCATCCGCGAAGTCGTCCACATGGGGTGCCAATATTGATCTCACAAACGGTAAGAAATACAACGCGTGATAAAATCTCCCAAAAAATAGTTTTTCTCACTCAAATCATTTCCAAACTTTTTCCTGCTCCGCTGAATTGTTAACTGACGAATGCTATTTTTTCCTAAAAATGATCCCAAAAAGGTTCTTTTAGTTAAGAAAGTCGATGTTGTATTTAAAAGTTTGTAAAAATGGGTGAAAATATGCTAGCTTACAAAACTGGATTCAGGCAGATTTGATTCCACAAGTACTAGCAACTAGCAACTAGAAGAGTCAGTGAAATTTGACCTCCTGTTCAGGTATGGGTCTGTCCGTTAAATTTTCAGAAATTCAGAATTTTTACATTTCTAGCCAAAACATTAGTGAAAAATTGAAGTTTTCAGTTTAGTTTTAGTTTTTGAGAAAGTTTTCTTCTTCCTTTTAATTAATCAGTAGCTACGACCAACTCCTCTTACAAGTAAGAATAATAGACTGTTGGAGAGCAAGAGAGGGTCCACTATGGCCATTTGTACCCTTGTCCCGGTATAATCTGTTACTGATTAAAGTAGCGAATTCAGAAGCTGAAACTACATGTCGAGGTAACTGATTCCATATATTCACTATCCTACAATTACGCATGTCCTCCAAAGAGTTTCTTTGTCTTCTAATTGGTAATGATAATCTCAAATTGTCATTTCGGCTAGTGTTGTTCGTTAAGCCAAATCGAAATGTAATTCAGTCATATTACATGCAATTTTGTAAATCAGCTTCAAGTCAAGGAGAATTCGCGATTCTTACTTCAGTCGTAACGGTCAATCATACGGCGGTACGACAGCTCACTTCACCCAGATATTCCCTTGGAGAAACTTTGTTGTACGTGGTCACGGATTGTATTGACTTTCACACAAAGTTTTGTGACATCTATCCTGCACACTGAGTTTATACTTCAAGTAGTTTCATTTTTCAGTACTTAATGAGTAACCAGCCATTAATTGCATGCGATTTGAAAATTCCTGAACGACGGTGCCGCAGCTAAGAGACGATTACACCTGAACATACTTGACTATAGGCTTCATTCAGTTGTATGTTTGATAACTGATATAAACAAAAAATCCGGGTGGTTAGTTTTTAATGGGGGTAATATATTTTAGAGCTCTAATTATTTTAAGCACCGTAGCTTCTAAGCTTATTCATGAAAAACATTTTACAGCAGATAACTTGAATTAGACTCATTTGCTGACAATGGTCCAAAAGGCAAACATGTTCCCCACAAGGAGAGCTTTCGATTGAAATTCAAAACATTTGAAAAATTGCTATTTTTAGGTTATGGCTGTCCGATACACTCTTAAAATTAAGTGCTACACATGTGAGAACTTAGCTGCAACCGTTGTTTTTGAAATAGACCCGGAAGTCATAAATAACAAGCTCATTTGCATGAACGGGTTTCCGCTGTCATTTTTCCTCTTATCGAAGGACATGTTTCAATTTCGGTACGTCTTTGGTGGTTCGGGAGTGCTTCATCCTAGCTCCAACTCACGTGCAAACTCTTTGCCAAATGGTCAACCCAATCAAAAGTTATAGCACTTGACATCAATTTTGAGCTATTTTGACCGGTTTTGGCCAATTTTGACCAATTTGAGGCTCCATAACTAATTTTTCCTCCACTTTGGTACGTTTGCCCTATTACAAATTTTTATCTACGCAATGAGAGCTTTCGAACGACAACCATATCGGGCGGTTCCCGAAACTTTCAGTTTTGATAATTTGCAACATCACCGTATCGAGTAATTGCAGATTGTGTAGCACTGTGGTACCAAGGTGCCCAGAGGATCTTTCCACATCGGGTGCCACACATACAGAATTTCAAGCCATCGAGTTGACTCTAGCTCGACGAAAAGCCGGAAAACCACTTCAAATGGCCGTTTGGCCGTTTTTGGCCATTTTTGACCATTTTCGGCCTTATAACTGAAAATGGGTGCATTTTGCTTTCGAGCGATACCAAAATTAGCTCATTTGGAGAACTTTTTTTATGTTACCCATTTTGACGCAGGGGGCTGCTCCGGGAGCACCTCTGCTCCCCCGGGGCTCCCCTCGCTTCCGGCAGCAGTTTAGATCCATGCGCAGCTTCACTGAAATTTCAGCCCGATCGGCCCATGAAATCTCGAGATAGAGGGGGCAAGAATCCGGTGGGTTTCAACCCAATATTGCGCAAATAACCATTATTAATTGCTATGCTTAAAATTAGCTTAAAATGACTTACTGAGGGACTGGCACTAGACGTAGCATGTACTTAGCTGCAACTATTGTATTTATGTATATATACTTTGTTTAGTTTTATTTTTGTATATAAATTTCATTCAAAGCAACCCAAACTTTGTAATGCAGAAACAATATAAAAAAACAAATGATCCCTGATGGAATTTTTCACCTGATGGACGATGATGGACATCAACCACACAGTTCCATGGCAGACGTCTGCATTTAATTTGACCACTTTCCTTCAATCCACTGTATTTTGATAGTTAAAAAGCTAGCATCAAAGCATGACTAAAACCATTTCCTAGAAGATTAAACGGATTATTAACATTAATCCGCATTAAAGACAAAGCACCTCGGATTAAAAGAATCAACATTTAATTAGATAAATCTGAACCTAAACTAATTAAAATTAGATTTCGTTAAAACAGCTAAACAGACTAAACTTAATCCTATTTTTTAATGTACCAGCTATTAAAACTTTAATTTGTTCCTGTGTTTTATTCCCACATCGGATTAAAAATCAACTAGTTAATTTTAATCAGGCCTACTTGATTACTGTTTCCGTAAAGATTAATTTTCATCCGTTTAATTCACCTCTCGCTTTTTCAGCTAGTTTTAATCTTCGTGCAGCTATGCCCTTTAAACGTCATTAAAAGTTGTCGCATTAAAATTTTAATAGCTGTTTGCAAATGCATTAAGATTAACTCATATTAATCCGCGGACTAAAAACAGAAGTGAAAGAGCTAATTTTAATACCTTTAGTCCAGTATTAAAGAAACCGCTACTAAAACGTTTGATCTTTGAATCCATTTATTCCTACTACTTTAATCTTTAACGATATGGGTCCAGCGCCAGAGAATGTTATGCGTGACACAGTAAACTTGGCTCTTGCAAAGCAGATTTTATGCCTGGATTGTGCCCTGCTGATAGCTAGAAATGAAGTTTTTACTACTTTGTACCTTGAAGGACAAAGTGAAAATAATTAAAGTAATGGTACCAGAACATATCCTAGCGGGTACACTATTATACTTTTATGAGAAACAACGTTGGTCACGGCAGGATTTATTGGCAGTTAGAAAGTAAAATGAGCCGAGTTGCATCAAAGTATTTTTGTTATTTAGCAATTTCATAAATATGTTTAATCATATTTCAACCTTAGTATGAATTTATTGGTAGATTTGAATTTGCTCTATGCTTTTAGTTATCCGGTATTGATATGCATAAAGTGGTTTTTTCTGCAGCCAATTAATTTCTAAATAAGTAGACAGTTGTACCTTTTGCAGATGTCTAACCAAATATAGATTTATTGTAATTACTTGTCTAAGCTAACAACAGGATTAAGTGCAACATGAAACTGAAAACAAAAAGGAAGATGCAAACATGATTCTGAATACGATGAGAATATTACATTTATGTTTTCACTGTTTATTAGCAAAGATGCTTGCATTCAATTTCTTAATTTTGGTTCAATCACAACAAGTCACTTTCTGTCTTTAATAGAACATCCATGCAAGCCATTGTAACATATTCTACCCAAGTAATCAAGGCAATGAAGGTGAATCCTGTCCAAAGAACCATTTGATTTGATATTTTGGCAATAAGTTGTTGAAACTACAAAATGCTAATCGATTTAATAAGCATGATAAAAAACGTGTGCTAACATTACATTTTATCAATATACGCGAAAATGCTTGCCTAACGCTTGCAACTATTCATCTTCAAAACCTTTATTTGCTCGACAGTATATGCAAAAATAATAACAGGCACCGAAATGATTGGTTATCTAAAACTAAAAATTGTAGATTCACAGTATCACGTACTGTAGTTACTCTATACTCTTCAATGATTTCCTTGAAATACTGGGACATGTATATGTTCACTTGGGCATGTTCTATTCTGTAACAAGAACCCTTTGCATATATTGCGTATGTTAGCACAATGATCTGGCGTGGCACTATTGCAATAAAACGGTTCAATGATATCGCTGCTTCGCCTATATGTGTTGAAATCATTTACCACTACTGCTTTAACTCGTTTTTAACTAACTAAACCCTAATTTAACAGTATCCCTATAATATTATTCCAATTGGTGCCCTAAGGTAGCAGTATCCCTGTAAAATTACTCCAATTTTAAAGCTTGAAAAACAAGTACATGCGTTTTAGAACTATAACGTTTAATGGATAAACTTTTCACTTATTTTTCAGGTTCACTTCTAGACAATTATAGTTTCTATAAGTATTGATCCAAATGCGATAGATATTTAGTTTTTGTTCCATCTTGACATAAGCTTATTCAAAACGCAAGCATTGAAAACAGTTCTAAAAATATTTCTTTTTGATCAACGTTAGTCTGTGTAGGGATTGGATGGTACTTGTAAAAGCAACACAAAATTTACGTTTTTTCAGTTATGCTGTAACAAATTCCTTAATGTCAGAACTACTATGCCCTTTGCCCTTAATGTCAGAACTACTATGTCGAGACAGACTAGCAGAATTGCGAGAGGAATACACGTCTCGGCTACTTGAATTCTGTTTTTGGCATGTCACTATGTCTATGAATCAAACTTGCACTATACTTTCGTAGCATGCATGTTCGGATAAAAAATTTCTAATAATACATTTCAGTTTTTATATAAACTAGCTGTCAATTATTTTATATTTTTGAAATCATACAGAGCATGAAGTAAACGTAAAATAAAGCAATCTTTTGACTGACAATAAAGTGGCAGTGACAACTCATTCAGGTCGCAAATGTAGACATTACAAAAAACCAATAATCACCGTGAAACAGTTCCAGCTGTGAAGTAAAAGTTTTTCCATGTTGCTTGGAACAACACTTAATAATCCACGATAAGTCAAAGTATGGCTATATTGTATTTATATGGTCACAATGAGAAAAGTGTACTCGATTAAAATAATGAGACAAAACAGTGAAGTTTCAAAGTATCAAGTATCAAAAATTTATTTCTTTAAACACCTAAAGACTGTCAAAAATCACGCTGACTTAACCTTCTGTATTTTCTTTGGTAAATAGGCACATAGAAACCTCAAACTCTACTTTTTACAGTAAGTATATTTTTTAACGTTTTTATTTCATAAAGAGCTTATTGTCACTAATTTTTTAAATTTAGGGTATTCCCCGTAACCAACTAAATCTGCTGTATGTACAGCTTTAATTTTTGCCAGAAATTAGCAGATCTGCTAATCAATCGTATTGATAAATGCATTTCATTATTTCATAAATAGAACTCATTATATAGAATAATATTACTGACTTCTGAGTATTAACTCACCCATCTCTTGACATCTGACCGCAATAAATAAGTAACTCATTATTACGTACAGCATTTCATACAGTTTTAACTCTCCATTGGTAGCTGTGTTTGTGAATGCACGAGTCAAGCTAACTTAACCCTAATCTCTTACAATTAGCAACATTTGGCCAACTTTACTTCACTGGCCATTGTTCAAACAAACATACTGAACCCGTCTTAAGAACTTAACCAGTGTTAAGATTTGTCAAAGCTGCCCAGTCGTAAGTAGTGTTAGCTTGCAGGTGGTATATAAATTCTTTTGTCGACAAAGCTGCATTTGCATAAAATAGACAATACAAACCCAGATTTAAGCCGAAATTTGCATGGTTTTTCTGTTTGTAATGTATTTGGTTTGTAATTCAGTTGTTAGCTTTAAATAAGGTGTCAATGGCAGCTCAATGTCAGTCCCATAACTCCGTTTTATGAAACTGGAGTCAAATTTTTCAGTGATATTAAATACAGTTTGTGGATTTTTAGTTGGGTTAGTTCGTTTGGCCCGTTCTCGAGGCTCACGCCCGCAGTCGTCTGCACAGGATGAATTCTCTAACGGCGTGAATCCAACTCTGATGTCATCGTTGCAAAAGAAAATTACATTTCCGTCATTGTAAGGTATCGTTGTCAACTGCATTTTGTAGAGCATCTCCCTAAATATACAAAACTGTGTTCAGATTACTTTGTTGCTTGACGCTAACATTCAATTAGCTTAATTTTATCGACTATATTTGACTTTGACTAATCTATTACTCTAATCTAAAACGACTATGACATGAATATTTCTGACTCATAAAGGAAATAGTGCTGTTTCTGTTAAAGCATTTCAAACATATGTAATTAAGCTTCCAAGTTTTCAAGTACAGGACCCAGAGATTGCTTGTTAAAATATAATTTGTAGCTAAGGTGACCATTTGCGTACAGGTTGTATAAGTATAGAAACCACGGATGGGGTTGTGCATGCTTATTCTAGACCAACAAAAAGAGGGCTAATCCTTCCGGATAATAAGGGTAGGCTCATAGGAAAATTTAACAAATTTAACATTTTTTCAAAAGTCTTTAAAGTTATTAAAAATGGGTTAATCCTGCCAACGTTTTGCTAATTTATGACTAAAGTTTTGTTAAACCGGGCATTTACGCTCATTCAGGGATGTACGCCTAAAAATGTTTTTACTCATTCCGAAGTAGAGTGAATCGGACCCCTAGTTAATGCATGGTTGTACTCACAATAACCAAATAGATGCCAACTTTCATGTGATCCAGCTTACAGTAACTAAAAATCATTACGGAAGAACATCGAATAAATATCATTTATTATCATAACACCATTTACCGGCATGGTACTAAACATTGACATTGCAGCATGAAATCTTCAGTATGATTATTTAAGCATATATCTAAAATACTCACCAATGGCACTTTATGTTCGAACATATAGTCTGGTACATAACATCCATAATAGTTCTAGTATTTTTGCTAATATTCGCTGCTGTAACACATATCGAGATATCAGTTTACTTCAGACGATCTAATATAAAAATATTTTGGCAAACATTTTACAAACATGGACTGAAATTATTTTGAATTAAAAATTGTATTAAAAATTACAAACATGGACTGAAATTATTTTGAATTAAAAATTGTAGCTTGGCTTCACGATGGCAATTCAAAACAGCCGCAACTTTGAGAAAAAATTGTAATTTTATTTTGCAATCATGTTCTTGAACTTCTGTTTGAATAGGCGGATAACCAGATCGATCTCCGAATAGCAGAAAATAGGCATATTTACGGATATCAAAAATATGCGGCGCTCATCACTAATTAAAACACGCTGCCCAAAGTGATTTTAAGGTGCTGGTATCGTTTTGTGCAGTGCTTTTGTGGTGATTTTTCGAAACGCTATAACTTTCGCAATTTTGGGAGTTAGAAAAAGCTTTATACGTCGTTTTAAAGCTTATAATCTGTACATTCACATTAGTTTACGATAATAGCTAAATTAACGAAAAATAGCAAAAACATTTTCACATGCTGACATCAGACAGGCTGAATATAGAACAAAAAATTCTCAAAACTGTAGAATTGGCCAAAATTTCTTCTTGCGCCATGATATGAAGTGCATGTGGACCGAGGGATATTTTTTGGATTTCAAGTCTCAAGGCTCAACAAGTGTCAGTACTCCAGAAAATCCGGCAAATATGCGATGACACGAAATTTCTCAACTTTCTATTCAAATTTCTTGCAATTGGAGACGTTTTAGCTCAAACCGAGAACAATGTCCCTCCGCCATAGAGCGAATTTGCATTCTGCCAGAAATCACGCGAATCCAGTGGGTAATTTTTGAGAAATCGATGTTCAAAACAAAATAATCGCAGCTTTGTCAAAATGGTTTTTCGGCGAATTCTCTAACTTAAAGTAGCGAACTCCAGCGAATAAACATTGATAAAATGTGCAATTTGACGTTGTATCGATTAAGTATAAATAAGACAAAATTGTCTGTAAAATTTGGCAGTTATTATGAAAAAACTGATTTCTTCGAAAATGGCCATTTTTTGACCCCAAAAATCGTTTTTTGGCTTGTACTGCCTTAACCACTGGAGATAGCTCAAAACTTGTAAAAGCAAAAATTATCATTTTGGTTCCCTCTTTCCAGCCATAACAACCAATCCGGTGTATCGACTATGTACTGAGAGAATAATGGCAAAAACCAAAACTTTGTTATCTTCGCACCTAAAAATGCGGGACTGGTCCCAGAATATTAGAGAGCACTAAAATAACGTATCTCGATAGTTTCATCCACTTTCATAACGAATTGAGCCTGTAAAGTCAAATTTACACAAAGCGCTACGAGTACCTTAAGCATAAACTCACTGAGCTTATAATCTTTTTAGTTTTTAGGACGGCAAATTCGTAAAGCAATAATGTAAACAAATACGGCATACGGTGTAGTCGTTTTAACGAGCAGTGTATTTCATAGATAATCTTATAGTGGGACATACAATAAATGTGTATTGCATCACTGACCGTTTACTTGACACATATGCCCTCTTTCGGAACGCCTTCCATTGTTGTTAGAGTCGGCACATCCACAAGCATCAAGAGCCTTTTTGGTAATACATTCTCTCTGACAAAGCTACAATCAATAGTTTTTATTATACGCGATGGCTTTACAGAATTTAAGAAAAATTGTAGAAGTTGCAAAACTTGTAAAACTGAACAACTGTAGTTTAGTTGTAATTGACAAATCCGTTTTAAACATGAGTTAATTAACCGTCCGAAAAGGCTTAATTTGCAAAACACAGATTCCATTTCTTCAATCTCAATTTATTGTTTACCAACTTTCGACTAAAATTTTATGCACATGCCGTGAAGGCTAGGTGGTTATAGTGCTGAAGTGTTTGTCCGCGGATTGGTGGTTCTAGCAGAGCTTTCACAAATCCGCTTGAGCAAGCAAGCACATTTTAGTTTACCTTGAGCTCAAGCCAAACCAGCTTTTATAAGGGTGGCACTACAGTGGGAAGGAGTCTTTGCTCTGGCATAATAAAGAAGGGCCTCTTCTCAACAAATGTGGTTCAACGCTCATGGTGTCACTCATGGCTTCTGACTGTGATTTCGGAGATAAGAACCGGTACTCTATGACCTTTCGTAAGTTTTTAGTTAGGTGTTGACACCACCAGTAGTCCAAATAATATGCTCAATACACAGTATCATGAAATTTCGCAACTTCACGTTTACTTGTCGCTACTGGCGCATAGCGCATTAAACGAAGGAAAATACTCTTTGTACTGTTCACTGTGTTCACCCTGCCAAAACGACGCGATAACCCTGTTGTGGCCTGCTAAGAAGTCGATGTTTCATAGAAAGCAACCAGTTTCGTTGAAATAGACTTTCGACTAGATTTCTATTTTAAAAACGACGAAGGCAACGCCAGACGATAATACAAGGACATATTTTCTTCAAATCCGAAAATCCTGTCTCGAACACTAGGCTGCAATTTTGACGAAAGTTATTTCCATAAAGTAACAATTTTTGTAGTCTCCTTTACTTTCGAACTAATAGCTCAATTGTTGCAACACAAAAATCTTTATTTTGGTGCCCTGTTTATAGCCAAAGCTGGCACCTCCGGTTTTTCGACTACTTTCTGACAGCCAAAATGCCAGAAGCCAAACCAATTTCCTTAGTCCCTTGATTGATCTCAAAACCTCAGATTCATTACATTATAGATTGCGTTTGTAACAAAAGCCCGTCCACTAGTAAAGAATTGAAGTCGGTAGGTAAAAATCCACTAAGCGCCTTAAAACTCACATTATTTGCAACAACAGCAACTACTCTTTGTGCTTTATTATACCTTAATATTCTACATTTGTTTACCTCTTGTGAATAAGCAAACTCGCTGCCATGTGAAAACTTATATTCTTCACATGGTTCCATTGCAGAAGAAATTCTTCGAACTTCGGTCTTAAAAACAAATATGCCAATGAAACACAAAGTCGCGGCCGGTTAGCGGCCGGTTTTTATTGTTATTTATCAAACTACTAATTATAACTGATTATAAAAAAGTTAGTTACGAAAAATTCGATGTAAAAAATCTTGACAGGATAAAGGAATTGAAAATCCATCTTTTTTATCGCAGTTGTTGTGGTGCACTTGTTTCGCAACTCAGTCCGGGCAAAGGTGTTTTTCATTGTGGAAACAGGAACTAAGTAAATATTTGCGAAAATATTTGAAGTCTTCACATTTCCCTTCATGAATCGGTACGCATTTTTATGAGCACGGGATATTACCAGGGAATAATTTATTTGCAAACTTTAGCTATTAATTTAGTTGCAAACTTTATCTATTTGGTTAATCTTCAACTATTAAAATCAAAAGAGGTAGGTATAAGGTAGCAGTTTCATAGAAAGAACGTAGTTTTTGTGCTTCACAATTTTATGATTTACAACAATTTTAAGTAATGATTATTCAATAATTAAACTGCCTGTCTACTTACTATGGAAATGCTTATGTAAGTTATAAAGCCCGAAACAATGAATGCCCCGAATCTGTCTGGAAACGGATACTCATTCCGATGATGTGGCAATATCTTAAATCCTGCACTGACAGTTAAGCTGAGATACTCGGACAAATTCGCTACTAGATTAAGACGAATTCCTACAAAACGTATGATACAAGTTCCAAAATCATAGTAGAAAGGCAGAAAAGTAAGTACATTATTGATAAACTATTGTACCAAATTTGAACACAGGTTAATAACACAACGAATCTACAAAAGTTTTGTAAACCAGTGTGCAAATTACTACGAGAACGTGAGGGTGGAATGGCAAGCGCAGTTCTCCCAAATGACAATTTTCCTGTTACTTGTAAGTTAGCAAGATCACAAGCCACAGAAATTCAGTTTTATTAAATTGTCACACATTTCATCAAACCGCAAGCCAAGTCCCTGCTAACAGCTAAGAATTCGCGAAGGTCGCAGAAACTTTGTAGAACTTCAACATAGCCAAAAATTACAAATTATAATTAGAAAAACAGTTCATGCATAATGAGAAATAATTCCTCTTTCCAAACCGTGATAAGAATGTCCAATGAAAAATACGCCGTCAAAAGATGTAGTTGGACTACAAAATGGCGGTAACCCGAGAAAGTCGAGCAAATTTCCAAACTTTGAAACCCACCGTTTAAGCGACAACGTTTTTGTTTTACTCACACCTTTCTTATTTTGAAATTGAGTTTTTGTATTTGCTTTATATTCGTTCTTATACCTCCATGTGCAAGTTATTGGGTACAAGTTGTACTAAATTCTAGGCAAGACGTGGGTTCTTAGAATTTTGAAATAATAAAATCTACTATTTACACACCCAAAAGTCGTCAGTTCGCTGTAAATACCTTCTTATTTATTGCATAAGTGCATTATTGCTGTGCCTTAACACCAAAATCGTCTTCGTTTAACCGCTTTCATTTGACCGCTGATCACTCTCAAACAAGTACTCTGTTCTGCAATGATCTCTGACGACATTTCAGTGTGCTTGAATATTATTTACTGTGACTTGTAACTTGAGAATACACATTCCAAGTAGCTTTGATAAAACCCAATTATCAACAAAGTGTAGACACAGCAATACGTTTACATGGTGTGGCTTGCAAAAAACAGGCTGACCCACTGGTCCCCAGAAAAAGGGACAGACATTTAAGGAGCTGTGAGTTTTACAATTTTAAGGGGATTTGTTGAACATATTTACTACTATCTATCAGGTCATTTCTGACTTCATGAAGTGCCAATGCCCCAATTTGCACATAGTGAAATCCACTTCATTTGAAAATATTTCACATAACTTAGAACGTAAATGAACCTCGTTACAACAGTCAAAAGTCAAACAAAAACAGATTGTTACTTTGAGAAGACCTTTTACATAGTAATTACGTGTACGTGCTACACTTGCAAGATAATTGGCACCATTATTATAATAAATGAATGAATATAAATCATTATCAAAAATTAAACGAATTAATAACAAAACAAACTGGTGATGCAAATCCGTAGAAATTATGCTATCAATAAAGAATTTTTGTACATTAAAAACAATATATAAAATGAATAATTTTATAAAGGAAATAGCGTAGAATAAATCCTACTCAGATGACACTCAAAGTATCATTCCTATGTATTACTTTATTAATTAGTTATGATTGAATAATTTAGTTTATTTAATGACAGCTCAAAAATAAATAGTCTTTCCTAGTAGTCTACATTCTGTATAGTCATAAGTAATGTGAAGTATTTTCAACTTATACTGTGGGATTTCACGATGTGTTAATTGAAGCATTGGCACTTCCCGAAAAGTCAGAAATGACCTGCCAGATAGTGTAATAAAGGTGTTCTACAAACTATTACACTATGTGTCGGACACTTCCCGAAAAGTCAGAAATCATTTGATACTACATGAAGTACCAAATTACACTTCCACATATATAAAGGCTTCAAGCGATAAGAAATGTTATTTGGAATGTCTTACCAGTGTCGAGATTTTTGGCACAGAAATTAGGTTTTTTGTGCAAAATTGTAAACATTACCGTTTTTTTGAAAGTTAGGTATATTACGATCAAGCTATATTGCAAAGTTACCTTTTTGCATTTATTTATTCATGCATTAGGATCAATTTGTTGCATGAATTATGCCGTCAGCTATGTCCAGTAGCTCTTCTTCCAAGAACTACGGTGGAGAAATGCTTCTATTTTCAGTTAAGAGCTGTTAAATATTTCATTACATCGGGAGAAAAAAACCGCCGTGTTTCTCTTTAAAGAAGCGTTTGATCATGCTCATCAGGCTTTAAATTGTTCGAATATATTTTTTATTAATGGTTTTTAAAGGTATATAACGAAAGATGCTAAAAACGTGAAGTCGATTGCTGCAATGCACTCGTACTCGCTCATATTCAAATTGCACACAATTGATGGCTCGTAACTTACGGAAAACTGAGCGAGCCAAATCAAAATTTAAGCTTCATCAGCACGACATGTATGGCTAACCTTGTGTGAAAAATGAGAGAAATCTGTCACTTTAAAATGTGTCATGATGGACCCCTTAAGTTTATTTTTAAACATAACAAGTTCTTTAGCAACTATCTGCTATTTTTTATTGGATCGAAACTTTTAGTAATTTTCAAATGCTTGCGAATATATTCAATTTGTATTTCTTTTGATCACAATTGAAAACTCTAAAAATTTTGAAAATGTTTCGGTGAAATTAAAATTAAAATTTAATTAATATACTAACTATCTTATTGTATTAGCAATGCCAGAATTAAAATCGGTTGAATCAAGCTTTGCTAGTATAATAAGACAGCGTATCAATTAAGTTAGGTTGCCAAACCATTTTCTGCTCCTGAAGCTGCAGCTGCGAATTTTTCATTAGTGACGTGAATAGTAAAACATTTTCCAAACATATCAGATCTGAATTCATCTAAAAGGTCAGAAAATAGAAACAACATAAGCTGTGGTTGCCTTAACGTCAATAAGTCAATAAATTCTACAAATGCGATCAAAGTAAACTTAATAAATGAGAAAAATTGATGTGATTGTTTATGTGCTCGACTCTGTACCAGAATAAGGCTACTTGACTAGCCTGGGTCGCATTTTTCACCAAACATGTGGCATCCCTTAAACGTTTCACCATAAGAAAATAAAAGCGGAGCTACTTCTTCATCCGTCAGGTTTGCTGCGAGAGAGAGCACCTGCTGTTGTCTTTGAGAAGTAATCGATACTGGATCTGGAAATGGCATAGTCACATACAAAAATGATTACTTATCATAAATCTTGTTTGAGTTGACAAAGGCATAGGCAGCAAACATTTGAAATTTTGAATTTAAAATTAGTAACGTAGACCAATATTTAATTTCAGTACCGTTTTACTTGACCTTAAACCTTCGAATGTTCAGGTTATCCATAATGCAGGATGGCGACATAATCAATTTGCTCGATTCACATAGGCTAGAGAAAAATGCTAGGTTTGAAACAGATTTTTCAAAAGTCGAAGACTGTTCAGAAACGCTGACTGCTTATGAACGGTTCATCCTACCACTACCGATTATCTTTGCAAAACTTTGTTTATCGCAAACTCGATACTTTTATAAAATGTAAAAAAAGAATAAATAAACGAAGGAAAAAACTACCGAAGAAAAGAAGAATAGAAAGAACCAACAATCAATATGGCATATTGCGACTGTTCATAAACGATTTCGACAGCCTCTTCGCCATTGTCCGAGTTCCTTCTAGGAGTAGCGTCAACAGTATGTTTGATAGGTTTTAACAAAGTTTAGCTGAAAGCTACGTCAAAAACCCAAAACACATTACCTGAACCAACCATCTGAAATAATTCGGAAATCCCTTTGCTGATTTTAGCTTTTAACCGCACCTAATTTTTATTTTAAACCGAGTTTCTAACCAATTGCTGAAGCTGCTGGAAGACTCTCAATATTCTGAGCAATGAGTGGTTCGGAAGCCTCAGTAGCACTTCGAAATCCGGAAACATTCATATCTGTCATTACAGACATAGCACTGGCAATGTTTGGGAATAGCGAAGACACTGTAAGTTGATGGTTCGGAGACGTTGATTTCAGCGAATCTCTTGTTCCATACCCAAATTCCACTTTCAAGCTAACAGTGTAAGCAGAAAGTCTGGTATCCGAACGCCACGAACTTTTGTTGTTATCAAAACTGCTGGAGAGAGACTGAACTGCTTTCATCGAAGTTAATTTTGAAAATACAGATGAATGCAACAATCGTTCTGCTGTAGCAGGTATTAATGTTAACTTCGTGAAATGCAGATTCGAGGAAATCGTAAACGCTGTATGTTCAATTTGTTTATTGTACAATAGGTTGGATTCAGAAACCTTGATTAGAAGCGATATATCGGAGACGGTACTAATTAAATCGGTTTCATCATTTCGCTGAAAAGGTCGTACAGTACTCCGAATGTTGGTAAATACTATATTATTGGTGTTACTTCCATCTGTTCCGATTCTAGCAGAGGCAGTTAGTTTAGGAGTAGTTTTAACGCTGGCAGAAGCTCTGCTTCCGAAAACTGATGTAGTTTCAAGATTTTTCTTTGCATCGGCAGCAGATATAAATGTCTCACAGCAATGTGTCTGTCTCACAGCAATATCCGATGTCAATAACGTGCGCTTACTTGTTCTTGCAGATGTTACAGCCTGACCTTGATCAGTCCATTTGCTTTGATCAGTTGCAATATAATTAAAGGAGGTCTTGGACGTTCGTGTTGTCTGTTCAGTTTGCGTTGTCCGTAATGCTGACAAGGATGATTTCCATGGCATAGAACGCAACCTAGTGCGACCTGATGTTTCTTCCTTGGTCCTACCAATAGTTGTTGCATTTATTGACATTGTTCCAATGTGGCTAATTGTTACAGCCGCAGTAAAGGGATTAGTTACTTGAGTCGTAGGATCGAGTTTATGTATGTAAGGGGCCAAAGTTCTGAGAGGACAATCTATTATTTTAGGCTTATATGAAGCAGGAGGCGGTCTACCTAAAATAGCAATCTTATCGTAATCACCGTAAACTTTTAATCAAATAGTGATTTCAGAATCATGGTAACTGGTTATAGAATAGCCTACCAATGATCGCTGCTAGAAAGCAGAAAGGAAATGTTACGGCAAATAAATAATGCCGAACTATTCTTATGTCGAACCAAGAGTACATACTATAAGAGTAAGAAACTCTTACAGTAGCATGTACAAATCATGCTAGGTATGCTCGGTGCGTTAAGTTGGGCCCCCCCCGAAAGTCTCGGGGGGGGTCCCACTTAGCACTAATTACGGGCTTTCATATAAGCGTGTGTCTGCTCGCTGATTGTCCCATTAGCCTAAGGCTTATGGTAGGTAATTTATTAGTTATGTTAATTAATTAATTATAACTTTAATTAGGTTAATGCAATTAGCAAACTAATTCGACAACTGTGTAGCATTTTTTCTGCTCTTTCCAATGATATAAAAATTGTTACATAATACAAAAATTCGAAGGAGTGTAATGTGCAACAATTTTTATATCATTGGAAAGATCAGAAAAAATGCTACGAAGTTGTCGAATTAGTTTTATACAACTCTTTTGCACTTTTCCTGTGTAAAAGACTGTGCATATAAATCAGATAATGCACAGTGCAGCGTGCGTATAACTGAGTTATACGCACGCTGCACGCTAGGAAGCCGGTCCCTAATCTAAATTGCTGTAGCATACAGTTTCCTGCATTCTACAGCAGTGTGTACAGCAGAGCTCCAACTTAGACAGCTCTGCTGCACACCAGAAAGTATATAGGCATCCCAGCCATGGCAAGCAACAATGTTGCTGCCGCTTCATGTTGAAATTTGTCTAAACTTAGCTGTCAGCTGAAACATAAATGAGTAAGGTTTCATCAATTAAGGAGAGGTTGAATCGTTGTATAAGTACCTTACAACACACCTTAGCGTTGTTCACTAATTTCTACTGCGTACGTCGTATGGGAAGCCCTCGTGCGTGGCACTCGTGCGCTTCGCGCACTCGTGCCCCACACTCGGAGCTTCCCACACGGCGTGCGTATAAATCAGTGAATGCACGCTAAGGTGTGCTATAAAGTATACTTTTAATTGCATTAACCTAATTAAAGTTATAATTAATTAATTAAAATAACTAATAAATTACCTACCATAAGCCTTAGGCTAATGGGCCAATCAGCGAGCAGACACACGCTTATATGAAAGCGTGTAATTAGTGCTAAGTGGGACCCCCCCGAGACTTTCTGGGGGGGGGTCCCGACTTAACGCACCGAGCATACCTAGCATGATTTGTACATGCTACTGTAAGAGTTTCTTACTCTTATATTATGTACTCTTGGTCGAACTGATATACGCAATCACACAAAGTTACTCACTTACTGAATTCAAGGATAGCGCCTATTTTTATGTTCTACTCGTTTTATATATCTGCATATCTCTCAGCTTGCCAAAGCTTTCAAATGACATAGAATTGTGGCTGTTGGATAAAAAACTAGGAATTAGAAACTAGAAAAACGAATTCCGGAATTGATTTAGTATTGGAAAATTTGTTTTGTTACAAAAGTTGTGCATCGTCATGATCTTTCTTTTGAGACATCCGTATCAGTGGGTAATCGACAATTGCATGCATATATGTACGTAATGATTGAAACAAGCGTCAGACTTTACAAATTGCAGTCATAGCTAATAAAACATAAGCTTATTCTGAGACTATTAATAGGAACAGACCTGAAACTGAAACTAAATTTAAACCGTTCTGAGGTTACTAAGTGTTAAAGCTGCAAACTATAACTCAAAATATATTGCTTAGCCACCAGAAACAAACGTGAACTGAAACAATTTGGACACACTGACTGAAAAATAAATGAAATTTGGGCTCGTTAATTAAATCAAATTAAGACTGAAACCAAAACATTCTAACGGAACAAAATTATGTAATTTTCTAACTTCCTAAAACCAGACTTTGGAAAAACAGGGACAGAAATAGTGGAATAGCAACCATACAGCTAAGGAAATCAATGCCAATGTGTTTTCAGGTTGTCAATTGTAAGTACACAACAGGTTGATGATGTATCTTCACTCAATGAATTCTCCATGATTTTTGTTTTGTCTACTTCTTGCTGGCTTGTCCAATTTTCATGTGACTGCACACACGACTGTATACTGGGTGGCAGCGTGGGTTAAACGGTAATTTGTTGAAAGCTTTGAGACTTATTATTAAATCAGCTAACAGAAGGTTTCGGTCATAACTGGCCTAGACGTTTCTAGTGCACAAGCACAATCAATTTTAGAAATAGACAAAGAGGTCAAGCATTTTCGTTTAACTTTAAACTAAATTGAATTATTAAATCAGTCCCTTGGTAAAATAGTTACCAGCAGCTATGCAACATACCTGCACAACCACAAGCTCGAAGTTGGCCGCAGTGCACGGCTTTGCACTTATATTTATTATCTCTCAATAGGCGATATTCATATCCACCACATGCTCCGTCAGTGTTTATATGGGGACCTGTTTCTGTTATTCTTTGCAACGCTTTTGTCCAATTTACAAGTGTGCTTTTGTTGATACAGCAGTTCCAGTAAAAGTTCAGAAAGTTTGCCCTCCTGATTTTCCGGAACTAAACTATTTTCTGGAGTGCAATGAAAGTTAGCGTTACTACAGACTTCACCACAGGATTGTCCAAATGCGGTAGACAAAATCCAAACACGATTGGAATCCTCAATTCCTAAAACTAGAAATGTTATAATTTCTCGATTGCAAGAACTGCTACCAATTAAATTCTCAAATCTCATCTAAGCCTCAAAATCCTAAATTGCTTAAAACTGAACCTTTGGAGCGATAAGAACTGGGAATGGGGAGGATGTGCACATTCCAGACTAGCAAATCCTCAATCGAGAAGATAATAACGTGGGCATTTTCGGCCAGAGGGAGGTAAAAAGCAATTTCACTCTTCGAAGTCGTGAGTGTGTCCCAAAGACTTGGACTCCGTGTATGTCTTTATGGGAAAACGTTAACTCATGAATTGTGATGGCCACATATTTTTCGATGCAGGAGACACGAACAATTTTAATGTTCCAATAACCATTATAACACTACATTGTAAAATCTAAACAATTTCTGAAATGTTGACCATTAGTTTGTGTTTCCTCCAAACAAATCAGTGCAAGACTGGACCCCCCTGCAACAAGTAGCGGACAATATGTTTGA
Organism: Trissonchulus latispiculum; assembly: GCA_030248195.1. NCBI lineage: Eukaryota > Metazoa > Nematoda > Enoplea > Enoplida > Ironidae > Trissonchulus > Trissonchulus latispiculum. The sequence goes on from JASAND010013133.1 coordinate 38,678, forward strand.
ATTCATATGAGCCACAATGTGTGTGCTAATACAACTTTCCTTACAATTCTAAATGTAAAGTTTACAATGATACCATGAAACTGGCCCAGACCTATGGTATAAATGCTTCGGCATTTCTATGTTTCAAGTAGAGCGAATATTTGAACAGGCAACTTGAACCAAGTTATTCGTGGAACGATTTGATCGAAAATCTATGTTCAAAGATTTTGTACGTTTTCATTCAGAACAAAGTCCAGCTGAATTCAAAGAACGACATAGTATTTAGTTCCAGTCACAAACTTTGACAACTGCCTTTGAGCCTCAAGAGGGCATGTAAGAATCCAGATTGAGCGAATAGTTCTTGAACCAAAATGGCAAACGATGCTCCTGGATGACCAATTATTTTAGTACTAAACAGATATGCGCTATTTTGACTCAAAACTGTCAAACCCTAATCTTATAACTCAAACTGCACATACTCCTTGTACGTACACGATTAATGACAGGTGTTGCATCTCATCAAACATCGCTATCAAACAACAGCCAAACTATTTTATATTGAACATTAAAAATTCTAAATGTTTTACAGAAGACCACAACTATAAGATATCAGAGCTAGCTTTTATCATACATGCCTTAGTAAAGCTTAAGGGGGGTTAGGGTGTTTACCCCCTTCCAACCTGAGGCTCCATCCTCTCAGAGGGTAGCTCACGTTCAGAAGTCCTCAGGGCAAAAATCCAGGAAAATCCGTTTTTCTCGGAGAGCAAAGGGTCCTTCAACCACCAGTTCACCCCTCCTGACATGTCTGGTTTTGATATAGTGGCAAGATTAGACCAGAGTTCGTCTAATCAAGCCGATACAAGCAGAAAAATCTCAACTTTGAAGACTTTTTGAAGTGGTATTGTCTGAAGCAAACATGCCGGCCTGTGTGTTCTCCTAGGTGCTTTCCACAAAGGGTTCCTAAATCTAGCCCCCAAGTCCCTCTCCTATTTTACTTCTTCTGAGGAGTTAGTTACTTATTAAATTCTCTATGAGTGGCTCCTCCAAACTGCTCTACAAAGTCTCCTCTAAACCGTTCTAGGTACTAGCTCATAATTTCTTCTTAGCGACTTTCTCTTAACTTTCTAAGCGTTGCCCGTCAGCTGAAAACTTTATGAGGTGTAAAATGGAAAACCTTGTGAGACTTATGCTAAATGACTTTATATTATATTCGCCTACTAAATATCATAGAAATTAGAACATCTAAATCGAACGTTTTCAGAGGCAAGGATGAAATTGATTCTGAGTTCGTTTTGACAAAACTAATGACAACCCTGCAAATACTTAATTATTATATACTTATATTTCAAATATCCAGTAGCTAGACACCTTCATAAATGACCAAACAAATTTTTACAGAACTTTTTCCGGAGGA
>JASAND010013136.1:0-120577 GCA_030248195.1 Trissonchulus latispiculum
AGCAGGCTCTTATATGCGAATATGATAAAGCAAATTAGTATTTAACGCAATTTTCTGAATGGCTGATGATGTGCGGAAAGGGGGGGGGGGGTAGCGGCGCCGCGTGGGGACACAGATTTAAATAGCAGGCTCTTATATGCGAATTTGTGAACGCAAATGAGTGTTTAATGCAGTTCTCTGATTGGTTGCCGATATTGGGGGGGGCAGCGGCGCGCGTGGGGACCCAGACATTTAAATAGCAGGCTCTTATATCATGCGATTGAGTGTTTAATGCACTTCTCTGATCAATGAATTGATGATCAATGAATGATTAATGTTCGGCTCACCAAGGGCTTTCATTTGACACCAAACTTGGAAAATTTTCAAAAAATCGATTTTCGACCACTCCGGACCCTAGTCAGGGCGCCACAGGCCGCCGGAGCCACTTTGGAGGGGTCCTCCAATGAGAAAAAATGTTCGTCTCACCAAGGGCTTTCATTTGATACCAAAGTTGGAAATTTTTTAAAAAATCAATTTTTGATCAGTCCGGACCCTGGTAAGGGCACCACAGGCCGCCGGGGCCACTTTGGAGGGGTCCCCCAATGAGAAAAAATGTTTGCATCACAAAGGGCTTTCATTTGATACCGAACATGGCCACTTTTGGAAAAATCGATTTTTGACCATTTTGGACCTGTCCGGACCCTGGTCAGGGCGCCACAGGCCGCTGGGGCCACTTTGGAGGGGTCCTCCAATGACAAAAATGTTAGCCTCACCAAGGGCTCACCAAACTTGGCCACTTTTGGAAAAATCGATTTTTGGCCATTTTGGACATGGTCCACGGTCCGGACCGTGGCCAGGGCGCCACACGGGTCTGGGCGAAACCTACTATAGCCTATGTTGTAGTGCTCCCGCAGCCCACCCCACACGCCCAATATGAAAGCTGTACCTGCAGCGGATCCTTCTATGGGAGAGGTTAAAGTTGGACCTGCGACACGGTAGGGGCCCACCTCCATCAGGGTGCCCCCCAGCCCCACGGATAGGTGATAAAGCAAAACTAATGGGCCATTTAGATTCACCATATAGGGGTTCCTATTCGAATACGAAACCTCAGCCCAGCAGCTCTTATGTATAGGGCTGCCTACTCCGTAGGCCCAGACCCCCCCTTTTACACGTTAACTAGTGACCCCTGGCCAGGGCGCCACAGAAGGCCTAGCAGCAAAACCTCGCTTCAGGCCCATGTTCACGTTGGGGTGATACTATAAAGCCAATATGAGCACCTGGCTTTGAGCCTTGCTCTCTGTGGAGTGGACCAAAGTTTTTCGGACTTAGTTTTTTTCCGGGGGGGTCAAAAATCGCAAAATTCTAGGAGTACACAGACCTATGGGGGGGTCCTACGGCAAAAAGAAAAATTCGCCCTGAATTGCGGGGGATTCTATCCACAAAAATAACAAAACTTTATAGAAATTGTAAGTCCTCCGACCTCTAGGGTTGGGGTAAAAAAATGGAGAAAAAGTGCAAGCAGCCAAAGCCCCTAATTTGCATATATCGAGATTGGCTCGACCGATTCGGCTCAAATTTTCACAGCATGTACCCCTGCCCATAGGCACTTCACACAGCGAGTTTGAGCCCGGTCGGTCCACTCCTCCGTGAGTTATTAAAAAACAGATTCCAATAAGCCGCAAACTACCTTAATTTCCCTATTCTAGGTAGTGCGCTAACGCGCACTACCTGATGAGTAAAAATCCTTCAAACTAGATTTTGAATCAAACTAACGCATAAAACTGGTTTCCTGTTAGAATACACAACAAATTTTGGAATTTTAGACCCGACTGAAACCTGCTACAACATAATTGGTCTGACTGTTAGAATGTTAGGTCATTACTATACTATAATTTTATCATTAAATCATTATTATAAACAAACAATCAATATTGCATGCGATAGCTTAAATGTTTACTGAGTTGCAACTTTGTAAGTGTAGCCCTGCTGCACAGCGGACGCTTGTCTTGATGTTGACGCTGCTGTATTTAGGAAAAGTATTGAATACGCTCCCTGCAAGCTGTTGTGTGTTTATTACAGTGAAAGAGAACTGCTAACTTTGCAACTGTCAAGTGCTTTATCATTCAAAGCAAAAGCAAAAATTTAAAGCTTTTCCTTTTTATGATGTCCAAAACGATAAGCGACTTTTGGCCAAAAGCTGTCAGAGAATTTGAATTTGAAAACGAAATCTTACGTACAAGTCGTACTCCGCCATCGCTGAGGCGCTGCAGGAAAAATAAAGGCTTGCGAAAGGAGAAAATCACCTGAGCCTTTTCTGGTTAAAAGCATGGTTGAAGCAAGTTTAGGTGGAAACTTGTTATGCATGAACCAAATGGTACTTTAATGAATTAATCTGACTTTCGATCCAACCGGATACTGAGGTAATAATCCAAGAAATCTAACAATTCAAAGCTCAGAACCGGAGTTGGACCGGATATTCGGTTGGTCTGATACGGGTAAGCTGAAAGTGACCTCCCAAACGTCCGGTGCGCCAAAAACTAACATTATCTGTCGGGCATTCAGTGCGCCAGGTCAGAAAAACCATTTTTCCGTTTTTTTTTGAAACCGATGTGATTGTTCCGTTTAGTTTCGCAATGGCGCTCTAAACCGGGCAAAATTTTGAATGCAAATTAAGTTTGACGTATGGAACCGAATAATCCAATGAACAGAGCTGTACGTCAAAGCCAAACAAATGTTTTGGACCAATACATCTGTCTGTCTGACTGAATCAGAGCACCGCGTTTATCCGAGATTTCCCATGGGGATGCATGCTACCACAGCCCTGACAATCGCCTCGGGTAAGCTGCAAGAGCGGTTACTCGGTGTCGCCTTTCATTGAAGGTTGCACTGCTCCTAACTGGTTCACCCCACTGGAGTGAGGCGTACGTAAAAAATGTTTTGGACCAAATGTTGTGTCGGCTTGTATAACCAAACAGCGACAAATCTGAATCTCCTTATTAACTCTTTATTGGAAACTGAACTCGTACATCGATTAGACAACCTCAACATGCCATGTATGGCCATTCTTTGTAACATAAAATGTTACAGCCTACGACCAAATCAGAACCTTTTCCCTTCGGGTCAAACAAAGAACCGCAGTATCAGGGATAAATCAAAAATAAAAACTTCACAAGAAATGCTCTCAAAACGTTTAAAATTTTACATCATTATTTGCCTTTTTACTTTCTTCATTGTCGCACTCAATTTTGTTCACTGATGTGTGGATACGCTTCCGACAGGCTCCAACAAAGTGACCTATCCGCAACAGACCTTGCATCGTTTTCCTTTAGCCAGGCAAAGTGTACTCCGCATCTGACGCTTACGTGCACCACGTCCGCTGTAGTTTCTTCCTGCACAGAAAGATCACTAGCTTCCGTTGACGCAGACATTCCAGGTTAATGGCGTTGGTGTGACGCTAGCTGTTTTTTTATGGCAGATGCTGTTTACCTGGTGGACTAGGGATAGCTGCTTGGTATCTATTTCGGCTCTTTCGTACTGACGACATATCTGCAGGCATATGGTCAGGGTGAGTTCCTGCTAAATCAACGACCGCGCTTGCACCTTCAAATTGCAGATTTTTCTATTTTCTGATGCCTGACCTTTTCTTTTTGAAGATCTCCATAGGAACAATCGGCGAAGCTCTGCGTGCCAGGCATCGAAGCTTTCACCAGACAGCTGCAACCTCTGGCGTAACCTAAATCGGGAGGCAACTACAGCAGTCGTCAGACTACAGTGAGCTTCGGCTTCCAGTGCCTCCTGGAAAATGAGCTCGTTTCTATTCTGATGAGGTAAAGCATTGAGCACACGTTGGCCCTCCCTGCCAAGACAGCTTGGCAGTACTGCATTCTTCAGTCGATTACCGAAGCCAGCAGCTACTGGAACCAGATAGTTTTAAAACTCTGACGCGAAATCTTCTATGGAGTTTCCAGAAAAGGGGGCATGGTAGTGATTGCATCACGATCCATTATCGTTGCCACGATGTTGTGTCGGCCTGTATAACCTAAGAGCAACCGCTTTAAATCAACTCTTAATTTGAAACTGAACTCATACATCGAGTATTTAACCTCACCGTGGCCATGTATTCTAACATAGACTAGTTACAGCCTGCTAACAAATCACAACACCAAGGACCAACACACGTATGAGTTATTTTTAGCATTTTCTTTTCGAATCTGAAAAGTTTTTGTCGATTTTGTATCCCGAAGTCGGATATAAACCGGATATGATGGTCTAAGCAGATTCTGCTATTCCTGATGATTCAAATATATATACTTTATATGGGCTAACTTCAAATGCGCTAGCATTTAGGTTCCAAGCTTTTGGTCAGACTTTAATTTTAAAACATGTTTAGAACATGCAATCCAAAATCTAACTGCTGTACAAACATAATCTAACTTTTCTAATTGTCCAAACAATTTTTAGATTGAATAGATTTTAGATTTCAGATTTTTAGATTTAGACTTTGGCAATACAAATCTCAAAACGTCTTTTCTTTATCTAAACAGATATCAACTTTGTCACAAATTATACCAATTTAGTCCGATCGCAATAGGTGCATTGGAACGAAATTTCGATGGATTTACACAATAAATTGATGAATCATAAAGGTTTGATTTTCAAGCCATCGTGCAAAGCCATATTTATATTTATGCAACGAATTACCACAAAATTAAACCATAGTTTTCATAGGGAATATATCCTACTCTTGCAGTGCCTAAAGTTTTTGTTCAGTCACAAAAAATCATTGGCTATGCCGCAGAATTATAATTTGGATAGAATATTTATTCTATGGACACTTAACCTTTTGCAGATAATAGATTTTAAATTGTGTAAACGAGGTTAAAGTAGATATCAGGAAGGGAAAGAATGCTGTAAAACTTTAACAAGTAGGCTTTATACCATTTTTGGCTTTTTAGAGCATCTACGATTTCTCTCATTTTCACGTATAATGTCATTTGAGTGGGGTAAATTAACATATCCAATGCCAAAGTCCCATATATGGGACCTTTCGCGCATGTTCGCTAAATATAATTTTCTCCTCCGGCGCTTGAAGAAAGCACGTCTGAGATTGTAGAATAGGCATTAAACTATTCCCAGTTCAAGCCTCAACTCTGTATGTATGTACTCTGTATGTGCAGAACTGCACCTTCTGCGACCACTCGAAGTCAGACCAAAACCTACCTGACTAAAATGTAAAAACAATGCAGGAAACACTGTATTTGATTCAAAACAAAAGCAAAGTTATAAAACACAAAGCCAAAGTTACAGCAAATGAGCCAGAGCCAACAAAATAATGTCACATACAAAGAAATTCTCTCAAAAACAACAAATGGAGTTTCAAAAAGTCAAATTGTCAAAATTACAAATGTCAAATTTGGCTGTTCTCAATCTTCAAAAATTAGTTAAAAACTTTTGAAAGCCTAAATAAAAATTCCGCTTCCTACAAATCACCCTTCTTGATCGTATTTGTAATATAGACTGTACGTTGAACTGTTCCGTTTTGTAGTTTGCGAGATTTCTCTGGCGACGGAAAAAGCCACCACTTTTTCAGATTCCTATGTTTAACACATGCTGACATTAACTTTGAGGATGAATTACTCGCTAACCGTAAGAGATCAGACTTGAATTTCAAAAACTCGTTAAAATATACCAATCGGACAACAAAATATGTGAAAATGAGCAAAATCGGAGATGGTCGAAAAATCGGCCAGAAATGGACCTCCCCCCTTAATGATTCTTAAGAAATCATACTAATCTACCTGTCTATCAGAATTTTTGAAAAGCCCAAAGGACAAGATCTACAGGTATTTAAAATCCAACTAAGACGCAGCTAAGAATGTAGATGAATAACATATTGCACTGTTAGAGAGGTCTATAAGAGATAATTTAGATTATTGCAAAAATATCACTAAAATTATTTCTGGTTTACGTAGATCGGAAATTAGAAAGTTATTTCTGCCTAAGTTAGATCAACAAGTAAGTAGTGACATAGTAGAGTTACTTATTGATTTGTGTTTGGATAACATGTTTTAGAATGAAAAATTGAAACAACCTGTCAAAGCACATTTTATTTTATATTAATAAATTATTTGATTTTATAGATTTTCGAAATACTTACGATTGCAATTCAACCTATGGACCCTAGGTTATAAGCTAAACCATGACAATGTATAAATATGATAAGGGTACGTCAAGTCAAGTATTTAATTATAAACGTATAATTTACAATTTAAAAGTTGCAGATTTTCTAAAACGCAATATTATGTGTATATGCAAAGAAAAATAAATTGTGTTGATAATCATGGATATTTACTTACAGGTGACGTAAATGCAACAAGACAATGATACAATAAGTCGGAAACATTCATTGGGATGTAGATTCAGCGCGAGATATTGATAAATACAAAACTATAGAAAGCATTATAGTAGATATTAAAAGTATATGTACTTATAGTGAAGTATCGAATATGGATAAGTGCAATTTATATGTGTAAAATAATAAAATAAATGAAGTGGAAGAAAGCAAATTAAATAAACATGGTAATTTTAAATAACTGAACAGATTGACTGATTAATTGACCGATTGAACTTTGTAAGTTACAAACGGGTATTGTATTTACTCCCATTAATATAACAAATCAAACTAATGCTACAATTTGTAAACAATATTACACAAAAGTTATTTTAAATGAATTTGGAATGAGAAATAATAATAATAATAACAATAATAATTTATGTTACAATATTAATCATAGCTTTGAAAAATTACGTTAACAATAATATATCGTTAGCGCCAAAACCAGGAACCGTGATTTTTGGTATATATGTCGTAGTAATTTCTGTATTCAGTAAATACTGTATTTACTGGCCGATTTCAGTAAATACGGTATTTACTAGTAAGAATGGTATTTTCTTTAAACTTCCTTTACACGTAAATACCATTTTTACTGAAACTCGTCCAGAAAATACTGTATTTTCTAGTAAATTCTGTATTTTATCTTAAACACCTTTGTCTTTGTGTGTGGTTAGGGATACAAAGGACATGCTGACGTCATATCTAAAGCCAAGTCATACACTTTCACAATCACATGTATGTGCAAAGGGGGTGCATGAAGATAAACTCCAAACGTTAAATATATTAGTTTACAAAATTAAGAAATTGTTTTAATTTTAACACGGTTTTTTAAATAAATTAATTAAATTAAGTTACTTAATGGGTTTAAACCTACTTACTTTTCGTAATTTAAAAAATACACGAATAGCGGTCTAAAACTTGAAGTAAATTTATATTGTGTCTTAAATTCTGTATAATATAGAATTTATTAGAAAATACAGAAAATATCTTCATGCACCCCCTTTGCACATACTGTGATAGTGTATGACCTATCTCTTGGCTTTAGCTATGACGTCGGCATGTCCTTTGTATCCCTAATCACACAAAAAGACAAAGGCGTTTAAGATAAAATACAGAATTTACTAGAAAATACAGTACTTACTGGACGAGTTTCAGTAAAAATGGTATTTACGTGTAAAGATAGGAAGTTTAGAGCAAATACCATTCTTACTATTAAATACCGTATTTACTGAAATCGGCCAGTAAATACAGTATTTACTGAATACAGAAATTACTGCGACATATAGATGTAAGAAAATCTTTCTCGCTCGCCGGAAAATTCTTTAAAACACCAAGCACTGTTGGCGCTATCTCCAATAGAAGAAAATGGAACGTCTAGAAAGTTTTGAATTTGAATTTTGAAGGTAGATCGAATCTGCTACTTGAGAATTTGCTAATTCTTTTATTTCTTTCTGTTCCAAGCAAAATATACGAACCTTCAGCTATTGAAAGACAAATCTTAGATCATTAAAAAGTCAATAGTTTTATAAAATTCGGCAATTTTGGAACGGGAAAACAGCTTATTACAATTAGACAAGTAGAGACTCAAAAGTAATATCTATTAAGAATAGCTAACTACCAAACAAATGATTAAGGGCGTTAAAATTCCCCAATTAGGGAGATGCGAAACTTTTCCAAAATAATTATAATATTATATACTATATATTATACTATATACTATTATATATTATATAATTTATTAATATTATTCAGAATTTTAGTCCAAGTTCGTATCCTAATGCTATTTCATACTTGAAAATTTTAGTTTAACTTCGTATCCTAATGCTTTCAAATCATCACAGAATCCAAAGAAGAAATAGACGTAACTGGACTACTGAAGTTGTAATAATAATAATAATAATAATAATAATAATATAAATGTGATTCCCAAATTTCACAAAAGCCCAACAAAATACATATTTAAATTGGCTAGACCCAATACGTTTATAAGACGTGTATCAAAAAGAATTGGCTATGCTCCGAGTATAATGAAAATATATGCGAACGATATATATATCAAAAGACAGAAAAATGCCAAAAAAACAAAGCAGAATCCGTTTTGGTTAACATATTGTAAAGATTTGGCCCCAGAGATTGGATAAATGGCGACCAAAACCCTTTACTGGGGTGCTGTGCGCTATAGACTGGACACGCAGCCCGGACTGGAGATTATTTTCCAGGCCGACCTCGACAAGCCTCGCCAATTGACACCAATAAATCGTGAAACTTAAACTCACTCCCACTACGTTACCCCAAACCTAGGCCTTAAATCCCTACTTACCGAACTAAAGCAAATCTAAACTTAGCTACAAAACAATAGGCCAAGTGGCCGTGATACAATATTTAATATAGAATTGGAGGGGGGGACTTACAGATTGATGATCCAAAGAATACAGGAAAATGTCGTATAGCATAAAATATCCAGTAATAGAATGCAATAAATATACCTGGCCCCGATAGCAGAATATTTGGGTGTCCCCCACCCAGCCTATCACCAGAGTGGGTGGTCTTTACTAGTCTAGCCCGACGTTCAAGACACTAGGGGACCCCAAAAATGTGATAAGGAATACAGAAAATAGCATAAAATTTGGGCCAAGAAAGCGTAGAAGAAAACCGACCGACTTACTCAAGCGCAAACTAAGACTGACTGGCCTTTTAAGACTAAATGAGAGAACGTGCAATCACGCGATCACACGTGACTTGGCCAGCCAATCAAATTTTGACAAACTTTTGAAATAGAATTTTGGGCGTTACTATGGATATGCATGATGTATCTTTGCAGAAACGCAGACAATTATGACATTTCAATTACAAATTATGGGCTATCGGGGCAATTTTCACAAAAACGAGGTACATAAGTTTGGACTAATTTTTGATGGAGAGTCTTTTTAAATAATAATAAAATATGACAGTAGGGCATCACCGCCCTACTGTACAATATAGATCAAGTGTTATATCAAATACAATATTTTCTATAAATAAAAGGCAGTCTACTAAATCAGTTTACGCGTATGATTTCGGACAAGTATAACACCCAAGGAAATAAAAGATGCATCGCCCTATTTAATATAATTGGCTTACACAAATAATAAAACATCAGTGTATAATTCTGTATAGAGAAGTGCAATTTTAGGAAGGATAAGATAAATTGAGAAGAAGCCCAATTTAATGTTGTTAATAAGCCGAGACATGTGTTTAGATATATTGACAACATTACAATTCCTAGTGATTAGGACTTGATAGTATTTTATGGAAACAAGCAAGAGTTTTGTGCAAAACCGGTTGTGGTTAGTGCAGAATTAGGTTACCACAAATTGTTACCTAGGAATCACAATAGACCTGCTGCGAGCATATTATTCTTGTATCTGTGAGCCATGCATGTGCTTGGAAGGGGGGAGCTCGGGGTATTTCACCCTTCCCAGACCAGAAGCTCCCCCAGAGGGATCCCCCCCCCCAGACTCCGGGGTTTTCCAGTTCTTGGCCAAAAACCGGAAAATCCGGTTTGTCGGCGGCCGCCAGTTCACGTTCCCAAACCTCCCTTTCCTGCACATGTATGCTGTGAACTCGTTTCTACAACGTTTAAGCAGGAAGAAAGACAGAAAAAAAGATGGAAATATCCTCGCAGATGTTAAAATCTGTAAACTTCATGTGTCAGAGAGTCGGTCAGCTATCAGTACACTGCACACATAGGTAACTACTTGGCACTTACATAATGTAGCAGCAGAATCCATATATAGAGAATTCTAATGTTGAATTTTGCTAGCCTTGTGCGGAAACTAATTTTCATAAATATTCGTAACGAAATTTCAGAAGTTCATGTGTATTTTATAGAAGGCGACATAGAAAACATTACGTATGCACAAAATCTACTTCAAAACCGATTATAGTAGACCTGCTGCGCCGAGGCGCAGCAGGAACAAGGCTCAGATAGTAAATTTTCCAAAAGTTTACGGTAGTTTCTAATCAAATGTTGGCTGAGCGGTTTAGAATAATGAGGTACTAAGATATGTTAGGGTTTGTTTGTAATACAAAACTTCATTTATTTACAGATTAAAAAATTTGGTTAACCATCTGTTAACAAACTTATTTTAAACAGAAGCTAAATTAAATTTAGTATTTGCCTATGTAGTTTGGTAAGCGCTTTTGGACTAAGAACTATTAGGCAATGTTCTTTTTTGAATTATTGATTTATGTGCCATTGAGCTTACTTGACTCATATCAGTTTTTATTGTACGTACTACAATCTAAGCGACACAAATATTGTTTAACCAAGAATCCTAAATCTTTTAACATCTTACTGTTCAAGTGATTAACTTAGCCAAATAGACAAATTTGCCAGATAGCTATAGGCGTAAAATTATGGTCAGATACCAAAATAAGATTGAAACATCTTTATTTAACTATGTGGCTTGCCAGGTAGTTATCAGGCGTAAATTTCAAGGCATTTGTCTATCTGGCAGATAGCAATATGCATACACAGGAAACAATAAACTCCAATTAAGAGTCAAAAATGACAAATTGTTTGTTATTCAATAAGAACATAATTGCAATGTAATTTCTATAAATGCAAAGATATCAAGCTTTAAATTAGTCTTCTAAATTGAAGCTGAACTAGGTAGTTTTAAGACTTTCGGAAAGATAAGTTGTTGTACTAGCATATACCTGAGTAAAATAGTAATTGTTTCGTTTTCAATTAAGTAAACAGTGACAAAATATGGAAACGTAAACAAGGAATTTAAAGTCCAACGAAAATTGAAAAATATATTTTACCATGCAGAGTCTGCTTTGACAGAACTAGCGCTTTATAACTTGAAATTTAACTAAGCATTGTAAAATGTAGACTGAATGCAGCCTAAATGAAAATGAAACATTTTGTAACTCAGGTACATGTGCATTTCCCAATTTAGCGGTTTAGTACTTAAAATTAAATAAAGTATTGTAATCGTTAACAACTTATACCCTTTCAAGTATTTTTTAAATACCTAGTTCAGGTCTTAAAACTACCTAGTTCAGCTTTAATTTAGAAGACTAATTTAAAGCTTGACATTTTTGCATTTATAGAAATTACATTGCAATTATGTTCTTATTGAATAACAAACCATTTGGCATATTTGACGCTTGATTGAAGTTTATTGTTCTCCCCTTGTTTGCATTTTTCTATCTGCCATAGATTTCAAGACATTTGTCTATACCAGATAGACAAATGCCTTGAAATTTACGCAGACAACTATCTGGCAAGACAGATAATCAATTGGCATGACAGGTAACTACCTGGCAATAATTTTATGGCAGATAGCTATCTTGCAGATTTGTCTATTTGGCTGCGACATTGTAAAACGAATGCAGAAAACATTCAGGGTTACGTATTGTTCTAACTGCAAAAATCACCTCATTCACTTGCTCACCCTATTTTTAATTCAGATAGTCAAATTAGGTCTTAGTCGTTGATTACGTCAATCTCTACTTACCTAACCAAATATTTTTTGCAAACATCACAGATTTCCAAAGCTTCCGACAATGGTAGCTCACCCAGGCACGAACGATTTTGCAAATGAGAAATATTCAGTGCTCAAGTCTTTTGAGTATGTTATCAATCTATTAAGGTCTAGCATTACGTAAATACGCAGCTCTATTCCATCTAGAGTTATTTCCAGTCTCTATATCCAACCTCGTTGTGACAAGAATAGCCCAGTTTATAATCAGAGCATTGTATTCGCTAATTCATATTCCCTAACCTCTGAAATTTTCCTTTGGCTCCATCCATTTGGAGAAAAAAATCAATTCATTGATAATCCCTCAAGATTTTCTAAGCCATCCTCTGGAATTATCAAAGCCACATACGCCCGTGACGAGTTACATTTAAATCAGGAAGGCGTAGATTTTTTGTTTGAAGCCTTTTTGGACTAATCTACGTAAGTTGTAGCTATATGCAGAAATTGTAGCCTTTTGGCATTCCTATTTTAAAAGACAACAACTCAGACATTTATGCAAATTAGTACTGAGCCAGTGCGCCTTTGATACTTGTTAGTTAACATTTGTCTTGTCTGTCTTATACACAGGCTTGGTGTATCTGCTTCAGCTGCTTATTCAGAGCAGGCAATCGTATATAAGACTTTTTGACTATCACTTCTTTTAAATCTTGTCTTTTGTTTTTTAGGCATGAATTTTTTTTGTATATCTAAAATTTTATTTCTTATAGCATCTGCATTTTATTTTTAGGTATGTTTGTTATCTGCCTGCTCTGCGCCTATACAGGCGCTTAGTTTCGATGCCCTAGCTCAGTATCTGTTTTGGATATTCCAGATACTTATTCAAAGTTTTATAGGAAGCGAGGAAGATTTGATTCGGACGACTGCTCTCAACCTCAACGAAATCAGGCCCTCAAGAAATTTCAAATTTGGATAAGATGGATTCTCAATCCTGTGGCAGCATGTCTGCTGCTGATGCCGTCCATTATCGCCTGCCGATTGACGCGAGAATGTTAAAACCAGTTGGTGAGAAATTATTTTTAATTGTAGTTTTTTAATCTGAAGATTTCAGGTGCAACTCAGCGTCGTTAATGCCAAAATTATAAATAAGAATATGACGTGTTTCCTTAAACCCCAATTTAAAATATTAAATTGTTAGGCTAGAAACTATTAAGCTGACTATTTATAGTGGTCTTAGGATCAGCACGACGCGTATATCATTGCTGCACAGTTAACGAATAAAATAACTGATAGAATCCCGGACTTGTAGCAGTCCTTTGGTTACGATTGCTCTGTGAAGTTAAGCTATCGATGGCCAAATTGCATCTGTGAATTTACTCTTTTTAGATTTGGTCTACACGTCATATATATCCGTCATTGTTTTGCCTTTCCTTGGTGGTTTCTTCTTGCTGGCTGTGGTCGCTATTGCTGTTAGGAGATGCCGTCGCGGCCACCGCACATCCAAAGACGCTTCCCTGAAACCGCCTATTACATTGATGGAGTTCAGCAGCAGCGATCAACGCACCCGTGAACTTGCTGGATAATTTTAGATTTAATCCTTTAACATGTTTTGCTACATTTTCAGAACTGTTTAATTTGCTTTCAGTTTTGTTTTAGACTAATACTAATGTCTATACTTGTTCATTTGTCGTGCTCTACATTATTGTTTTGTTTAAGTTGTTCCTGTTGACTGCAGAAGTTGTTAATTTGTTTGATGTTCACCATTGTTGTGACAGTCTTAAATAATATTGAATTCTAGCTATGAAGTTATTTAATGTAAGACCGTGTAACCGTGTAAAGAAGTGTAACCTAGGAAATACAGTAAATAGGTCTGAAGCTATAAAGGAAACTATCAAGTTTACTTGAGGTATATAAAATCTATGAATTGAATCTATCAAATTGAGGAGTGTCTAAGACCTTGCCCAAACAACATTACCAGTTCAGCCTTACTAAAGCACTGACAGGCCTTACCTGCCTGTGTTGTAATTGTAGACACACATACGCATATATACTGAAAATGAAGGTGTAATGCATAGGTGAGTCTTGTTTGGCCCAACTCTGATTTGGCCCAACTGTCATTTAAACTGCTAAGCCCAGCCCACCTTACTAAAGAGAGAACATCTTACGGTAGAGTTTATCGCGTGTAAATAACTGTGAGGGGAGGGGGGCTGTATAGGAAAATTACTATTTTTCTGTGGAAAATAAAGATTTTTAAATTAAAATTAATTTAACTGATAATCTATATACGCCTATATATGCTCACAACAAAAATAAAATTAGCTAGAATAAAATGTAGTAACAAGAATAAATTGAGATTAAATGTTAACAAATTTATAATTCAAATTTAGACAGCAAACTTCGAAATTAAGACCATTTTTTAAATTTTCTTTAAGTTTTATATAATCAATAGTTTTTTAAATCTATGCATCCTTTGATTTCTCACGTACAATTTTCACAAATATAAAGTATTGCAATTAACATGTGTGCATGTCTACATTCTTTTGAATGTATATACAGGTATACGAAATTATATATCCGTATATATTTTCATATAACGTTTGCGTATATGAAACGTATATGATATATTGAAAGAATGTTTAATAATCATACGAACGAATATGCATATTACAGTATGCATGTGACAGTAGTATGAAAGTGGTACTATACTTATACAGTGTGACAATATACATTAAGTAATAACAATTTGATATCACATGAATTTGACAACCAACCAGTGTTTCTGGACAGACCACACAAAAACCTTAATTAATTAATTAATTAATTGTAAATTTAGGCTGTAATTCGTATTATATATACAAAGTTCGTATTACATAATCAGTGTAGATCTTGTTTTCTTTCTGTTTAACAGTTTGTCCTGTTCAGTTGTTCATTACAAAATATTTCGTTCTATTTCCCAAAGTCAGGGAAATTTGAGAAAAGAAATACTTATATTAATCTTTAGCATTTGTCAGTTTAAAGTTTTTGACATTTGAATGGATATTTATAAATTGTTAAAGATGTTCATTGCTCTAAAAATTTTAATAAAGACTAACTAAATTTATTAGATTTTATTTTTAACTTATAATTTTAACTTTTTATTATAGCATTATTGCATACATGCGGTATATACGTTATTTATATATACAACACTAGTTATCAATGTTTGTTTGTTTTAGTCCAATAATCTGGAAATGTTTATGGTATGGCTGCTGCTTTCGGATTCGACAAAATTTTGGCTGATTGGTGAAATTACGCTGTCAAAAATTTAGCAATGCTACGTTTTCCTGTCCAGTGCCTCCTATTTATAATGGTACTAGTTTTGGTACTTGGTTTTGGTACAAAACATATTGCTAAAGTTGCGCAAACTGGGTTTTCCATGGTTAATCTAATCTACAGAAGTTTTCTTTCAAAGTCTATTAACTTGCTCCTTAAACTTTATTAAGCACATGTTAGACGGAAGACGGAATGTGCTAGCGAGGTCTGGAATCCACAATTCAAGATAGATGTATAGTTGATATTAAAAGTGCAAAGGTTATTTACGAGATGGCTCCCTACTTTAGCAGGTTTATCCTATCTTGAGCGTTTGGAAAACCTACATTTACCAACACTGAAAGCACGACATATTCGCAAAGACTTACAATAGTTATGGCATTTAAAATTATTAATGGTATCGCGGGCTTGAATCTTAATGAATTTTTAATTTGAGAGAAGTTGATGTAACGAGAGGACATAATTGTAAACTACTAGTGCCAATCACGTTAATTTAGATATAAGAAAGTACTTCCTTAGTGAGAGTACCGTGAGATGTTGTAATGCCTCCCGAAAGAAATTAATTCTTGCACTTCAGTTTCGTCTTTCAAATACCGAATCGCAAACTTAAGATTTAACCTTAGTGCAAGCGGTCGGGTGTTAATAGTCGAAAGTTGGCGCATCCTCCTGCTGTCGCCCAAAATTATAATACGTAGTGCTCTTCAATATATGTTCTTTGACTGTATCTATCTTACTTATATCGTAATCAGTAATTTGGTTTATTTTTGTTTATTTTCAGCTGGCAATAAATATCAATATCAATATCAGAAACGCAGTAAACCACTTCCTATACAATTTGCAACCCTAATTTAACCAGTTAAAGGCATTTTGCAAATTCCTCAACTATTTGTGCCATGCATATAGGGAGTGGCCGCCCCCCCCTGAAACCAAATGTAAAGGAAAAATTTTATTTTCCGCGCGCAGCGTGGACATAACATATCAAAAAGTTTCGCGCCTTCGGCTCGAATTTTGCTTTATTTTAGCGTTTTAAACCTTTCCATAGCTACTTTTTTTAAAGATTTTCAAAAATGTTCTCGCCACCGGCGCGGAATTTGATCAGTTTGGCTTAATTTAAGTTTATTTTTGCATTTCACACCAGATTTTCAAACAATTTTCAACTTCTGAGACTTTGCTCCCAGGCCCCCCCCCAATTTTTCTGAGCGCCGACCCTCTCGAAAAAATTTTCGCGCCACTGATATATACATATATACATATACATACATATATATACCAGCAGCTTATATGCTATATGCGCACGGTTGCATACGCTAATTGTGCACACTCAGTATACTCTATGAGTAAAAAGTGCTCACAGAGACGGTTGTATGTGCAGTTTGCTCATAGAGATCGTCCCTATGAGCAGTGCTCATGGAGAGCATGCTCATAGAGATGTGAACTTTACCTACTCTGTGACCAAAAATTTTTTTGAAAATGCTAATTAGCTTAATTAATTAAGCTGAGCTTATGCTTAAAAATGGCTTAGGCTTAGACGTGAAAAAGCACGCTCTATTCTAAACCCAACACGCTCTCGGTAAGACTAGGCGCTGCCGCGGAGAAACGCGTTATTTGGCGGTGCTCACAAGGTAGGAAAGATGCATATATATATATATATATATATATATATATATATATATATATATATATATATATATATATATATATATATATATAATCTCGTCTTTAAGCTACAGTCAAATTCAACCACAAAGTGAGCAGGTGCTGTCAAACTGAATTTCAGTCAAACCTGTGCTTCTTGTGCAGGCAGCTCGGAAAAGTTTCTTTGGGGCGGTGTCACCGTTCTCCGCTCGCTCAAACTTTGATCATAGGAACTTTTCTTCATAGAATCACCCTTCCAGCTGATATTGTTCATATACAGAAACGCAGATGAGTTAACGGCGGCATAGATAAAGGGCAAAGCGTGAATTAAATATTGACATGTTTCTGAGATTGCAACATTATTGACAGGAGCCCCCCAAATACTCCACATGGCAGACAACCAAAAGGGTGACCAACAGATCAGATACAGTGCCAGTTGTATGGCGCTCCGCTTGGTGGCACTGCTGTGACGCCAATAGCGCCGTCTTGCTGTCTGAACGGCTGAACAGTGTCGACGAACATGGAACAATATTGACCCGTAGAAGAATAAATGTAACAGTGTGGGTGTACAGAATCCAATCAAGAACATACCGCTGAAGTAAGTCTGAGTTGTGGACTTTGGAGGCAGAAATAGACATTTTGTCGCCAGAATAACCCGAAAATCTTCATTCCCAAGGACCAGAGCATATATGTTGCTCTCTTGAAAAACAGGAATGGAAACCAACAATGAAGTGACCACATTAGCACTTAGTACAATGTAGACATTTAGTGCGGCTGACAGCCGTCCTAGACCATAAGCAAGACGCGACTTGCATACTTTGACATAACAGTGGGCGCTCATAGTGAGTAGTAAAAAGTTGGACAACAATTTATTGAGATTTTCCAGCATCCATTGCAATTTGCAGACCAGATATCCCAACGGGTAGTGCCCATTGGACATGTCCAAAATGATGATTGGGATAGCCAAAAGAACCAAAAAATGGACCAAAGACTGACAAAAGGCATACTTCAGGATCGGACGACGTCGATTTACCAGGTTAAGGGCGGAGCTGGTCTGCTTGCATCGACGACTGATCCAAACCTCCTTGGTAAACAAGATTAGAGATCTCAGATTTCCCAGAACACCAACGGTGCCAATACAGGCATAGAAGCTAGCCAGTGGTACGTGGTTTTCCACCATCGGTGGGAGATTATAGACTACCAGAGACGATAAATTGTCCAGTGCATCAACTTTGATCAATTCAAGGTCATCCATTAGCCTAATTAGCAGTTCTAAAATAAAAATAACATTAAATATTCCAGTTCCACAACTTTCTGAAGAGAAATGCCCGCTAAGGAACGTCGTCTAAATTGTAAACGTAGTTCACAAAGTAAGCTCCGTGGAACTGCGTTTACTTGAGCTACGTTTTACACCGCAGATTGATTTATAATGAGGTTTCTATATGTTATAGTTTTTAATGTGTTTGTCTTTTGTTACCAAGCTCTCAACTAACTTCTGAATAAAAATTTAAAGGAACCTGTACAGCAGGAAATGTGTACTACATGCGTGTGGGCTTGCAACCCAACAGCAACAGTCCGTGGAAATGTAGACTGTGGAACATTTTTTGTAAACATTTGTTTGTTTTTGTACAGGTGAAAGCAAGCTCCGTTAATCAATATTATAAGAAAAACCAAACGTAGAGATTAGTCCGATTCGTTATAATCTCTGTTTATGAAAGCGAGCTTCGTTTGTGAGCTACGCTTTGAATTTGGACGACATTCCTACCACGTCGCGTAATTCGAACGTGATGGTTTATTTGACCGTCACTATTGCGTTGGATAATTTTAATTGACATTAAATTATATATTAATCTGCATTGAGAAAACATACGGTTTAGAGCTTCATTCTTAAGCGCTAAAAGTTAACAAATGGACGAAGAATAACGCAAGGTATTCATATCCTGACTACTTCTAGAATACATAACAAGAAGTCAGCCTTCAAAATAACCGTAAGTTAGAGATGTTTTTGCCGCGACGGCGACGTCAACGACAACGTCGACAGCATCAACACAAGTAGCTCAAACTATTAATTTATTCCATCACAGCCAATATGTCAACAACTAATAAAGTCAGGATTGGAGCTTTTTAGATCAACACTTTCTATTAACGATGCAAAGTAAGGCATGTTCTTCTATTTGCCATAAGAAAAGAATGAAAAGTGATTCGTAATTTAAGCAGAATGGAAGAACAAAATAAGCAAATTGAATTACTTTAAAATAAACAATGATTTTGTTCAGTATTTTCAATAATAACAGTAAATAAAATGTTATGAGATACATGCTATGGAACTGCAACTTATTTAGGCTGAACAGTTTCCAAAATATAGAGCGAATTATTTCGTAATTCTTAGCATATTGAAATATAAAAGAAAGTTTTTCTCAAATATTTCACTTATTCTGCTTCGATGAATCGATATTCTAATTCAAACTTCAAAGAAATCAGTCCGATTTTCGCTTTTTCACTTCGTCTTGCTTTGTCAATGCGGTCAGCCTTGTAAGTTCAAGTGTCACACTCTTAGTTATTAGGCCAGGAACATAATCTGCACAACGTCCCACAAATGAAAACTTAGTGATCACTCACAACTGTGCTCGTTCACTCGCATTGCATAGCTACGGATTACTGCTTAAAGCAATCTAAACCTATCAGCAGCCTAAGCGTATCTCAGCTTCAAGGCTTAAATATAAAAACTAGTGATTGTACGCAATTGTGTACTGGGTGCTCAACTATGAGTGTTAGCGTGCATGTGCATAAGCGTATAAGTAGTATGTATGGCCGTTGAGAGGTCACCAAATTAGCCACTTGGTCCAGTCCCTGTTAACAACTTTTGACACTTGACTAATGTGTCTGCTAGGTCTAAGGCTAACTCTCGTCTTGGTCTAACAGTTCCAGTTTGATTATCATTCCAGTCCAGGGACCCAGGCAGGTGCTTAGACGTTTGCGCAAGTATCTAACAGGAAGTTAGGTACTTGGCGAAATTGGAAATATTACTGCCAATGACATTAGTTTGTAGTTCTAGCCATACGTGTGCTTGGGGGGGTTTGGGGGGGGTTTCACCCCCGCCAGACCTGAGCTCACCCCCCAGAGGGGTCCCTCACCCCCCCACCCCCCCAGAATCCTTGGGTCGCCCTTCACCCCCCCCCCAGAACTTCCCCTCCTGCACATGTCTGGATCTAACTTGTTAGATCAAACGCTTCAATTGTGATGATTTAGTAAACCGAGGTTGGACATTGTACAGGAAGGACTTTACTAGAAACAGTGACAACAATCATAACAATGCAACAGGCAATAGCTTATAGACAAAACTAATTTGCATAAACTCATTTGCATATTCTATTAGGGATGTTCATTAGCAATCAAAACTTCCTTGTTGAATCCACGTGAATGACACCGTTACACCTCTCCTCTTAAGGGAGTCTGGTTCCCCAGTCTCGAGGTAAATGAGAACTGAATAGTGCTGGAAGGCAACATGCTGTTTAGAAGGAAATTCTTTTCCAGGAATGGCTTCATTATTTATAAGTTGCTCGGCCTTGTTTACCCTATTGGGTGGCTCAATTGAACTGTAAAATGGGTTAATGGCAATTCCGAAAACATTGTCTCCGTTTGAGCCGGAGCAATTTCCAATGGCCTAAAGCAATAATTTGAGGAAGCTTCTTTGCAAGTTTTCGTAGATTCAAATAATTTCTAGCCAAACCGGGTAATCGGGAAACTGGGAATATTTTTTAGTTTTCAAAGTATATATTACGTATGTATCTACCCGAAGCTGGCTGAGCTGGCAATAGCTCATCTACTGCAGTCACTGCAGTCAAGTTAAACTTGTTTTCTACCCTTCTGGGTGAAAAGGACGCAGACCTCAAACAGTCTAGCACGAAATGTGCTTCCTTTTTCTTTGTATTCAAGCATCGTGGATCACCGTTTTTATTTTCTACCCGAAACGGGTTTTGGCATGCAAAAGCAGAGCTAACGCAGGTAAATGAGTCATTTTGCCTTGTCATAAAGGAATCATCGAGGATCTGTCGTTCGCAGATCCCAAAGTCCAATATTGAAATATCCATTTTCGCTTTCTACTTTTCTTCGTCTTCAGCCAGTTTGTTCGGCCGTCCTCATATGCGCCGGAACCTCATTTGGACCCGAATCGGGTTTTGACTTGCAATAGCTAAGCTAAAGCAGCCAAACAAGTTTCATTTTCACCCACTGCGGGTGCTAGAACTGATTGCACAACATCCTTTCTGCTATTGCCCAAACAGTCATATCATGTGAAAACTCGGTGGAACCTCCAGTAAACGGAGTTTGGACAGTGTGCCTGAAGGACTTTACTAGAAACACCCACAACAATCATAACAATGCAGCAGCTTATATACACAGCTAATTTGCAAAAACTCATTTGATATTCTATTAGGAATGTTCATTAGCAATAAAGACTTCCTTGTTTTGAATCCACGTAAATGGCACCGTTACAATTTGATCAAATGAAGTTTTTGCCATCACTTCATTTTCCTCTAAGAATGATGTGCAGCACTGCTTAGTAATGGGATGTTCAGGGCAAAAGTATTTGAATGCCAGGGTGATATCTTTGTTCAGATGTGTCAGAGCGCCCAACAGTAGGTATAAGATTTAAGGTCTAGAAAACTGACTCCTAACATACTTAGGAAGTGTGTCAAAAACAAAGTCGTGTATACGATGAAATTAACACGAATTCCAAACATTTTTCATACAATTACACGATTTTTCCACTTTTCTTTTTGTTGTACTTTTTGTTCTTTTATTTCTGCTTTCTGGTAGTATCAGCTAAAGCTAAAGGCCTTTCAGCCTTGCCATATTCATATGAAAGCATGAAAAATTAAGCACAATGTTTTTCTTTCCTTTTTTACGGCATTTGCTTGCTTATTTGACTGGGTTACCTATAAAAACTACAAAGCATAGCTTCATCAAAATTAGCCGATTAAGCGAATCCTGTACACGATAGATTTTGGGAACATTTTTGACACGGTCTCTTAAATATTCGAATCCTGTAAAACAACGTGACTTCCCTGGGGAAAAAGCGACTTCACCTAAACTATTTTGTCATTGAACCTGATGCTGTTGCCTCAGGCGGACGCAAGGATCACGATTTACTCAATTAACCAAGTGTCTAAATATTGGAAATATCAGCAATTGCCTGCTGCGTGGACACAAAAATATGGTAAAGTTCTGAGAAGTTACACAGCCAAAACTTACGTTTCAGTTAATAAGCTTGAATTTCATTTGGGATTATGACACTTTGCTGGGGATTATCGCTTCTCTTTTTCCAAAATGAAAAGCAACAGAAATGTCGTTGCAATTTTGGATTGAGTGTATTTAAATTTTATTTGAACGAGGTAGAAGACATGGATGTAATTTCCAGCAAAAGCAGTTTACAGCACAAAGGAATAATCAACAGCGGTTTACCTTAAAAATGTACCTGTCCACAGTGCTAACCCCTTTCGCAGGGAGGTGCTACCATGAGCGAGGGTCCCAATAGTGCTGACTTGGTGCACTTGACTTGGTACTGACGCGCGGTGCTTAGTTTTATTGGGCCGGATCTCGCGCTGTGCGGTGGTCAGAAATTTTGCTTTACACTGCTCGGGGGTTTCGGATTCTGGCCTACTCACATGTATAGCCCCAGTTTGGCATTGCGGTCAAAGTTGGCAAATAAAAGGATTCAGTTATGGCGGAATGATCATCAGATAAAGTGATATTTTTGCGCCATCTCTGCATTTTGTGTCACGTGTGATGTACGTCGCAGTCGCATTGCTCCGTTAGGAACGTCGTCCAAACTAAAGACGGGGACCCGTCTAAAATCCCGCAGGAAAATTTATTAAAATACCCCGTTGAAACCATGTTTTAACCCCGTTGTCTGACGGGGTTTCTAGTTTTTGTTATTTCATAAAAACTGGTAATCTTGTAATAGCTTCTTATAGAGCTTAGTTGCAAAGTAACTTCAACATATGCTTGCTTTACACAGTTAATGCGCCTGACAGTAAGTAGTAAAACCTGGCCAAGGAAAAAACCTTTATACTAACTGACAGGGGAAATCTTAAGCCTCATAAAAACAAACCCCGTCAGAAATCGCATCTACAACGGGAATTTTTCAACGGATTCCCGTTCAAAATCCCGTTTAACTTTGGACGACGTTCCTTATTTACAGTTCGAAAATTTTGTGGGCAAAATATGCACAGCCGGAAACTGTATTTAAAAGATGCCGGTATGTCTTTGTTGCGGCGTCACACGAATCGGGACAGTAGAGGATTTCAAATCTATCAAAGCAGCGTCCTAATCCTCATAAATTTGAATCCTTCCAAAGAACCTGTCCCCTGGATGGCAGAATCTTATTACCTACATCAGCTTGTCATTAAATCTAAACGTCTTGCTACAGGAATGAAGGATTAAACCTTAAGCAGATAATTAGCTGCTGAAATTGTCAGAATTAATTTGCAATCACTGGCTTAAAGTGGCACTAATGAGAGCGACTTAAGCGTAGCGACACTTTATTTGTAGTTGAAAAGATCAATGGTTTATTAGAGGTAATATAAAGCATCTCATCCCAGGCCCAGGTTTTCATTTCTCAGGTAGTGCTGCCGCTCTGCTATGACAATTCCGCTTGTTTACAATTGGTTTTACAATTAATATTAACAATCTGTAGCTACTATTCTGAAAACTTATCCCAAATTGGAGACCATCTTTTCTGTTGGTGACCTTCGTCTCTCAGCCGCTTATACACCAAATCCTGTATACTGTAGCGGAAGCAGGGAGCAGGAGCAATAGCAGAGTAAACTGTCAGTGCTGACGTTGTGTCGAAGCCAACACTACAGTAAGCCAAACCGATCGCCAACCAGTCGGTATGCATATATACCGTTTAGGGCTGGTGCAGCTTAGATATATGTTTTTCGTGAGCGCAATTAAAGATTACACCATCAGGTTTCGCTGCTTCATTTGGAATGTTCTATAGTGGAATTCTGTATGCAGGGTGTCTTTTCTAGTAGTTTGGGGTTGAGGTTTACCAACCGAACGGCAGCGGCAGCATACTACATAAATTAACACTTCTTAAAGCGTTGGTTTCCCTCCCTTCCAGTATTTTTAACCTTTAATACTAATCAAATCTTATGGTATTGATTGAAACTTTCAGAACTTTAAACTGAATTAATTAAAAGTTAGTTAGCCAGCGCAAAAACCTTCCATTTTGGCATCTAATGTACGAAACTAATATTGAAATTCTTGCTTTTTGATTATCACGAAGGGGTACACTACACTTATCTCTTTGCGGTCGCTGCTTTATGTTTCCCTTACATAATGGTAATTATCTCGTAGCGTAGCGGAGAGATAATTAACGTTCCTGTCAATTGCTACTTGAAAAAAAACTGCAAATTTAGAAAAGATTCGATAGTGGTAGCGGATTGCGTAAACTTGAAAATTTAAAATCCTTTGTATTTTGCATGGAAAGGAATAGAAACCAAGTAAAATCAAGAAATTTACAAAATTGAAATTAGACGAAAAGGTGTTAGGTAAATTAAAAACCCAAAACTAGAGTAAGCACTGACAGTAGTGTCCGACCACCCAAAACGTTCTACTAATATAACAAAATAAACAGCAAATGTGAAACTGATAAAATAAGGAAAAATTTGAAAAAAACTGTAAAATTTTTATTACAAATTAGCCTAAATTACCACGATTTAATAGAAATCTGCGGTCATTGCGGTCATGAAAATTTGACCACGACCGCGACCGCGTCCAACTCTGAACTCCCATATTGCTTTGCCGAGAATGGCAACACAAGACTAATTATACTCGGACACATTAACAACACTATATATGTAACTAACTCCGAAAGCCAATTGACAAAATAACGTACTGTGAAGTTACAGTTACTGTGCTTTTGAGCCACAGAAATTCGCCATCAGGAGCAAACTGGCTAAGTTTCATTGTTCTATTAGGAACCTGATACTCACTTTCCGCATTTGAGCTCAGTTAACTACATAGTTGCATTAGTTTCTAAGGAACCGTGTCAAAATTATAATCATATAAACGTTGAAATTTGCACGAATTTTGAGAATTTCTAAAACGTTTACACGATTTTTACACGTTTGATTTTATGACCTTCTCTTTGCAGCTATTTTTTTCTTTCCGATAAGTAGCAGCAAAAGCTGTTTGACTATTGGCATACAAAGCATAAAAAGTTTAAGCCTCTGCACTAAACTTTTCTTTTCCTTTCATTAAAGCGCAGACTTGCTGGCTTTACTACAAATATTAGCAGAAAAACCAAATGTAAAGGAAGCCGCTTACACGATTTCTACTTGAGTAGAATCATGTAATCAAATCATGTAAACGATGTATTTTAAGGATATTTTTGACACAATTCCTAATCTGTGAACCAGGAATAAGCATTTTAGGAATTTTTAGCGTATATAGTTATTACACAAACGGCAAAACTGCACCTGCCAGCCGGACTAGCTGGCTCGCACGATTTCTCCCAGAAAGCAAAAATATTTGACTGTTCCAGTGTTGCAGACGCTAACTCTCTGCAAACAAGATCCCTATTCCCTATAATAGTCAAAAATACTTTACAACAGCATATACAGTCACCTCATTAGTTAAAATTAAGTCTAAGAAATTCCAAACAGGAATTTATTCTAGCAATCTAGCCAGGGTATTGCTTCAAATTTCTGGTGAACTAGGTATAGGAGCCTCGGTACCTGCCCGCCCAGAATTTGTATGATATCTTTTTTGCCAGGTCTGGATTCTTGCAAACGAAATCATCGGAGAAACAGAAAAAACCTGTTCTCAGGCTGGGAAGAAATATTTTTCACTGGCTCTAATTTTAGCTCTATTTGTCGACTAATTAATTCTAGAGAGAAAAAGCCTGATCCACCTATCAAAACAGAAACTCAAACCAGGAAAGTTTGGTTGCATTTTTATAAAAGCTTGGCATTTATGAACATTAAACCACAGACCCCAATCCAAATTTGGTGCCCGGTGGTGACCAGACATGTGCAGGAGGGGAAACTCTTGGGGGGGGGGAACCCCGGAAACTGCCGGGTGCCGGATACGGGATTTTTCGGTTTTCTGCGAGCGACCCCTCTGGATTGGTGAGCTCCAGACCTGGAGGATGACCCCTCTTAGTCTGCTTGCACTTTAAATATGACCAGGTTAGCTTAGGATAATGATATTACTTGGGTCCAGGTGTAGCAGGAATTAATCCATGGCTCACATAGTTTCCGAATTCAAACTAAAAGTTTAGACTTAAAATTCTGGTTTAAGTAGTTCAACACTATGATGCCCCCTCATCTTGTTTCTAATTGCATGCTGCCAGAGTAAGTTTTCCTATTACGAAAGGATGAAGAAGATTTAATTCATTAATTTAATTAATTAAATTTTTTCATTAACTTCGGTCTCAGATTAACGACTATGGCTTCGCATAAATCTCTAATTTAACTTCGCTGAACATTAATCTTTCCCCTTTGGACCTGCAATTTTCGGAATATATGTTATTAGATCTTGCTTCCGCCTAAAATAAGCTGATGTAAACAGGCAGCTCCTGAAATCTAGAAATTTCCTATATATTTTTTCAGTTATATTGGGCATGCAACACTAGTGTGGGCTTGCTCCCAAATTACGTACTTGTGCTTATTATTTTCGACCAATTTTTCATCTGCTTCATTAGAGTGTAATACTATCATCTACCACGCCTTGCCAGCGCCTTCAACTAATACTATACAGATTTGGATCAGGCAAATAGAGGGCTTCATTACAGTTTTGATGATAGATCCGAACCAAAGCTGACAGCTTTAATTAGATCAGTTCAGGTCAGCTTGTTCAACTCAAGCGAATTAACATTTGCCTTTCATTTCAACAGGGCTACTTTGTATCTATACTTCTAAAGTTGCATTGCACCAACTTGTTTTGATTACCTGTGCTCTACATGCTCTACATAATTACATGCTCTGTGTGTATGAATATATATGAAATTGATGGATAAGCCTGATATGGAAGTTCAGCTCATGGTCATGTGGTGTAGTGGTTAGCACGTCTGACTGCAGCGTTGAAGGACCGCGTTTCAATCCCGACTGAACCAATTCTTTACTTTCAATCATGGTTCATGCTGAATGGCTACACAGGCTTGTTTCTCTTGTGGGCCCTGTTTCATGTTTCAATGTCACTCGAGGGCTGATCTTGATGATTGATCTTGAACCTGTCCGGGACTGCATCAAAAAAGTTTAAGAGTGACAGCGAAATAGCAGATGGCTATTTTTTCGATTTTTCGACCGATTTTTTTGAATGGGAGTCCAGCAACTAACCTTGTGCTAGTCTGCTATTCTTAAATTTTTTGGTGCAGTCCACGGTTGATCTTTGCCTGACTGTATGTTTTTCGCTATTTTTTCGTCCGATTTTTGAATGGGATTCTAGTAATTAACCCTCTGCTATTCTGCTGCTACTCTGAAACTGTATTGGTGCAGTGCGTGCAGGCTTGGTGGACCGACATTTGATTGAAGCGATACAGCGACTGTTTCAGAATAGGGGGCGCGACTTGTTCAGTCAAACGGACAGTCCAAATGTAGTGTCCTCAGCAGCGAGAGTTCCTACTACCTTTCCTCCAAACTGATTTCATGACTTATTTAATGGATTTTCTTTAACACTGCTCAAAAGTCCGCTTACATCCGTTAATTAATTACATACATAATCACTAGAATGTCTGGTGTTTATTTTATATTTTCGGATGTGAAAATGTGTATTTGTGCAATGTGATGCTATTCTTACGATAAATTTCGTCAAAAGTTGAAAACCATTTTCTTGTAACTATCGTGAAGCAAACCCTATATCAAGGCTTGCGATTTGCTTATATCAATTTGCAAAGACGAAACACCTTTCCCATTTCGTAATGATAAGCAACATCAGTTTTAGTTGAAGGTTTTTGATTGAGTACGGAAACGTAATTTTCCTGGTATCCGAGTCTTTGTCGAAAAGATGGGGTTGCCCTTCAGGTGCAATTTCTTTTTCTTGGATTTTTCCTAACTTTCACTTTCCTAACCTTCACTTACCATTTAACTTTCCTTTCTTCAAATTTCAACTCTCCTCCTGCTGTGCTGGTGCTGGTGCTAGCTTCAATTCTTTATGAAACAGTTTTGCTTTTACAACCCTTGCGCTATTTCTGCTGGTTAAGTCAGTATAAGCCAAAAACGATTTTGGTCAAAAGGCCAAAAAATGACCGTTTTCGAGAAAGTCAGTTTTTTCAAAATTACTGCCAAATCATGCGGACAATTTTGGTTTGTTTGTACAAGACCGATACACAATCTCATTGCACATATTATCTATGCCTATTGCTTCGTTGCTTTAAGCTAGGGATTTGGCCGAAAAACCATTTTGGCAAAACTGCGACTATTTTGCTGTGAACATCGATCTCTCAAAATCTACCCAGTGAATCTGGCATGTGATTTTTGGCAGGATGAAAATTCGCATTATTGCAGAGGTACATTTTTCTTGGATTAACCTAAAACTTCTCCAGTTCTGAAAATACTCAATGCAAATTTGCGAAATTTCGTGTCACCGCACATTTGGTGGATCTTCTAGACCATTAAGACTTGTTGAGCCAAATCCAAAAAATTTTCCTCGGCCCACATGTCCTTCATATCATAACTTAACTTAACCTTCACTGGAAACTGCCATTTTTCTTTGTAATAATTTCTATAACTTTCCATTAAATCGCTAGTTGTGTAGTCTTGGTTTTTTAATACTTTTTGTCCAATTGACTAATTTCTAGCTTAAGTAGGTACTCCGGGCTTGAGTAAATGAGTAAATTCGTTTCTATTTGGCGACCGACAGCCCTGTGTCCAAGAAAAAATTCTACTCTCCTTTCCTTGGTGAGGCGTGTTCAGTCGAATTAGAGTGCCGCATGGACAGAAATCACCGTAGCAGCCAGGGCTTGTGTTACATTGCGCACACAAAAGATTTCAACTCGATTAGTGAAGGTTTGCGACTTTTATGGCTGCAGAAAGCCGCTACGCAGGATCCGACAGACTGAAAATGGCGATTTTGGCAATATGTGCCATATGTGACATATGTGCCAAATCATATTGGCAAATGGCAGCCTTGAAGCAAGGGCTGTAAAAGCAAAACTGTTTCATAAAGAATTGAAGCTAGCACCAGCACCAGCACAGCAGGAGGAGAGTTGAAATTTGAAGAAAGGAAAGTTAAATGGTAAGTGAAGGTTGGAAAGTGAAGTAGGAAAAATCCAAGAGAAAAGAAATTGCACCTGAAGGGCAACCCCATCTTTTCGACAAAGACTCGGATACCAGGAAAATTACGTTTCCGTACTCAATCAAAAACCTTCAACTAAAACTGATGTTGCTTATCATTACGAAATGGGAAAGGTGTTTCGTCTTTGCAAATTGATATAAGCAAATCGCAAGCCTTGATATAGGGTTTGCTTCACGATAGTTACAAGAAAATGGTTTTCAACTTTTGACGAAATTTATCGTAAGAATAGCATCACATTGCACAAATACACATTTTCACATCCGAAAATATAAAATAAACACCAGACATTCTAGTGATTATGTATGTAATTAATTAACGGATGTAAGCGGACTTTTGAGCAGTGTTAAAGAAAATCCATTAAATAAGTCATGAAATCAGTTTGGAGGAAAGGTAGTAGGAACTCTCGCTGCTGAGGACACTACATTTGGACTGTCCGTTTGACTGAACAAGTCGCGCCCCCTATTCTGAAACAGTCGCTGTATCGCTTCAATCAAATGTCGGTCCACCAAGCCTGCACGCACTGCACCAATACAGTTTCAGAGTAGCAGCAGAATAGCAGAGGGTTAATTACTAGAATCCCATTCAAAAATCGGACGAAAAAATAGCGAAAAACATACAGTCAGGCAAAGATCAACCGTGGACTGCACCAAAAAAATTTAAGAATAGCAGACTAGCACAAGGTTAGTTGCTGGACTCCCATTCAAAAAAATCGGTCGAAAAATCGAAAAAATAGCCATCTGCTATTTCGCTGTCACTCTTAAACTTTTTTGATGCAGTCCCGGACAGGTTCAAGATCAATCATCAAGATCAGCCCTCGAGTGACATTGAAACATGAAACAGGGCCCACAAGAGAAACAAGCCTGTGTAGCCATTCAGCATGAACCATGATTGAAAGTAAAGAATTGGTTCAGTCGGGATTGAAACGCGGTCCTTCAACGCTGCAGTCAGACGTGCTAACCACTACACCACATGACCATGAGCTGAACTTCCATATCAGGCTTATCCATCAATTTCATATATATTCATACACACAGAGCATGTAATTATGTAGAGCATGTAGAGCACAGGTAATCAAAACAAGTTGGTGCAATGCAACTTTAGAAGTATAGATACAAAGTAGCCCTGTTGAAATGAAAGGCAAATGTTAATTCGCTTGAGTTGAACAAGCTGACCTGAACTGATCTAATTAAAGCTGTCAGCTTTGGTTCGGATCTATCATCAAAACTGTAATGAAGCCCTCTATTTGCCTGATCCAAATCTGTATAGTATTAGTTGAAGGCGCTGGCAAGGCGTGGTAGATGATAGTATTACACTCTAATGAAGCAGATGAAAAATTGGTCGAAAATAATAAGCACAAGTACGTAATTTGGGAGCAAGCCCACACTAGTGTTGCATGCCCAATATAACTGAAAAAATATATAGGAAATTTCTAGATTTCAGGAGCTGCCTGTTTACATCAGCTTATTTAGGCGGAAGCAAGATCTAATAACATATATACCTGAAAATTGCAGGTCCAAAGGGGAAAGATTAATTCTTGCTTGATACTGTATACAAATGAGCTCTAACGTCACTGCCGGTAGCCTGCAAACCTGCCATTATTAAAATGTTTACCGTCAAATCGGCAACAGTTGCAACGTCATGTTGCCTATTATAATAACTGGCGTTGGTAAAAGTGTCTATGCGAATGCTTCTTGATATAGCTTCATGCTGTTATAAACGTGTGGTTCGCCAATGTGATATTAAATTATGTAAGTAAACGAGTATCGACTTTACTGCAGGTTCACAATTCGGTAGTGTATGCCTAGGAAATCTCCTCTCGTGCCGATCTACTAAAGGATATTAAATAAATAAATTAGAACACGATAACTTTAATGAATCTTCACAAAAATCAACTTGAATATTTTCACACGATTCACGAAGATTACAAAGTTATTCCAAAATTCAATCAAATTACGATACAAAATACGATAGGAAATAAGACAGATACACAGTATTAATGAAGCCAACTTGGGTTCATTTGGTAAACCACAGCTCATTAGACGTTAGTTAACCTCCACCTGTATAGACCTGCAACACCCAATTATTGATATTTGATTGTATCGCACAGAAAAGAATATAATGGTCTATAGATTATTTTACATTTACTTCTGGAAAGTTTTGGGTACCGTATCTTGCGCATAGCGATCAGGGTGAGGCGAAGTTTGTGTACGTGTCATGTCGAGCTTTGGACCGACAACACCAACTTCTGATGGCTCCACAGGACGCAATGATGCTTGGAATTTTTTCAAACTTTAAACTACTTTACACGAAACTTAATACGATTATGTGGCAAAAGACTAGCTAGCTTTTCTAACATAGAAATTTTAGTGAAATTCGTAGCCCCCCTTTAACCCGTAAGAATTAGTTAGGGTAATCGTTGCTTTTAGCAAATTTGCGCCGAAAATTGAAGGCACTCATAACTATGAAGTCTTGAAAATACTATGGCGCCGGTAGTTTGCTTCACTTACTTGAACAAATCAAATCTACAAAATCGCAACTACAAGTCGTTCGCATACAACACAATAATACACGAGTCAGCTTAATGATATAATTATTGGATGCATATCACTGGAAAAACTAGTTCATCATAAAATCGAAATTGCAAAATGTTTTCAGTCACATTATTGCTAGAATATTTGCATAATCTGACTGAATTGTGGTGAAATCTGGCTACCCATGCTCCAAAGATCATTTTCCTCTGAATTGATATTGATTTTAATGCATTTTAAACCTTTATATGCATTCCAACAGGCATTGAATATAGATATGAATAGGTTTGTTTTAACTTTAGGTAGCCTACAGAGTAATTGCAGATCATCAGTCAATTTAACGAATATGGTGTATTCCAATGTCTGTTTCGCAAGCTGCAGCAGCGGTCGCTAGCTTGTTTGCTCGACCAAAGCAACACAGGAAAGCGTGGCGGAAATCATTCAAGAAGAAAATATAGTTCAGGAGGTTTAGGGTAACGCTGACTCCCCACAATTGACTGAAATAGACGACGTGGCTGCTATAAAAATTATTATCGAGTACTTCTGCTCCCCAGAGCCCAATAAACGCAGAAGGCACAGCTGTCACTACCATTGCTGTTACGCAGTTAATAAATGTAGAAAGAAATCTAAGGAATTCTCTGCGAAGGCTGCGAAGGTTTGAACGAGACTTTATCGCCGTTCTACGTTTACTGCTCACAAATCCAAACATCGTTACAATATTGACAGCACAGCTTCCAACAGAGACAAGACACACTATCGTGTAATGAACACATGAATAAAATAAGCCCCAGCAAAAGCTTGTCCTTGCTTCCAATTCAATCCTAATACTTCCTCTTAGTAACGAGAGCAGCCACATTAGAGCGCAAAAACTGCATGAAATGATAATAACAAATTTTGCAAGAAACCAGTGTACGGAATTCGTCCATTTTCTACGATACCAAAAACAAAAGTAAACAGAACTCAACTGCTGTATACTCATAAGTAAAACTGCAAGATTTGGCATAACTTCCCCAATAAGAAACAGTGTAGTAAAGGGAAGTAGCAAACATTGATAAATAAGCAGACCACTGCTATCCGTCTCACGGATTATTTCTCTTCTGTAAATGCCACTGGTAAGATAGGCAAAGCTCATCAACAATCCACCAACTGCTTGCAATAAATGGAATGGATATTTTTGGAATAATACGAGATTGCGACATATTAATAGCAGAGTAGCAAGGTTCATAATGCCGGATAATGTTCCAACCCAAATGTAACCGGCAAGTCCAGATGAGGCCGAATGTACAGATTCATTCGTATAGTTAAATACACCACCATCGACTTGGCAAATGCCGAAGCAAATCAACGTTTCATTCATATTTGCGAAGTTAAAGTAAATAGGAAAACTCCATTGTCAATAAACATGCTTTCCGTAAAAATTGAGGCTAGAATACGAAGATTTGCTGTCAGGCATACCGGAAAGAGTCTTTCCAATAATGCGTTTGTGAAAACATTTGTAGTACACCATTATTTCGCAGAATATGAATTGAATGAATTTACGAATTTACAGGAACATGAATTTACATGAATCACAAAGCATTCCATTTCCCGAGCATATTCTCAGGAGTGGCTATTAAGTTTGCGCATGACGGTCTAAGCCGCAGCGTATACACTATAGTCGGAATTTCCAAAATTTTACGTTTTTAAGTGTGTAGAAACGGAAAACTGCCACAGACTAAGTGGAACCTAATTGCAGTTGATGCTCCAACAAAATTTATTTGTAACTCCAATGTCTATTCCTTATTGTGCGTCAACCACAAAAAGCACGTTGTTAGTTTGTGTACTTTTCGGTTGCTTGTATTGCTGTCCCAGCTGTTTGACAGTGTCGCAAAAGCCTGGGACTTTATGTGTTTAATTCAACTGCTATCAAACAAAAGCCTCACAAACCGAATTGTAGGTGGCTGAACTGAACTGAGCATGGATCTTTAAAACATAGGCAGTCAAGAAGACGAAAGGAACTGAATGGAAGAAAGATTATCTGCACACGTTTTTGCAATAACGAAGCAACCCTCCGCATTTGAAAAAGTGTTGGTTGCGCAGCAGATTGATAATTTAAATAAAATATTTATCCGAAGAAAGCGCAGCCTTTTGCATATAATATTGCTTGTTAAGAGAAATCTTGCTAAAGTAATACTGATATGACTGCACGAGCTGCTTATTAAAATAGAGAAACCTGATATAGACAGAATTGACAAAATATCAATTTCAGCAAACAGTCGTCAGAGCTTGTTAGAGATAGAGCTTGTTACAGGCAGACAAGAATACAGTCTTTTCAGTTAAAATTAACCGATATGCCGCAACGGGGCTACGTATTGCCGGGAAAGGTTCAGAAATCTACCTGCATTAAAGTTTAAACGAAATTGTGTTGCGAGAAAAAACAAGGCCTTGCTATAAAGGTTCATAAGAAATCCACATAAGCCAGATTAACATTATCAAGAGTTTATGCGTTACTTGAGATAAGTTTATATTTAAGTAGTTGAAATGACAATGTTGGTCAGGTTGACTGAAAATAAACTATGACAACAATGCTGTGAAACATAATACAACAACAAAACATACTAACAACTAACAAAATTTACTAACGGCTGAAAGCCCGAAGTACATTATAATTATAATACAATAATTAGAAAATTTTTCAAAATTCCTCAGTTTTAACCTTCCGAATGCATACCAGTTTTGGTGGATACATCTAGTATGCCATGAAATTGATGTGATATTGGTTCGAAACTCTCACTCAAAAGCACAACAAAAGTCTACGAGCATAATAAATGCTTATACGCGGCGAGGGGACGCCGCTAACGAAGACCATGTTCGTGGCCAAGAAGGTGTCTGCTCCAGCTTCCCATTGTGGGACAGCATTCAGGCGACGAAGCGAGAGTCATGCTAGCTATGACTGATGGGGAGACACAAAGGTTAGCGCCCTCATATAGCCTTCTTGGCTGAGTAGCCCGGCAATAACAACAACAACCATGTTCGTCGATTTCATAAAAAACATAAGGCTAAGGTCTAGTCCATTAGGAAAGCTGCAGAAGAAAAATATATACGTAAAGGATCTTTACGTATACCAGCTTCAGACGGTAACAACAAATTCTATGTAGTTTCTGCTAGTGCTGGCATTAGTTATTCATGTCTATATTGGCGGATCAATCGACGCGACGACTTGGGTACAGTGAATCAATAGAAACTGAAACTAATTTTTATTCTCGAACGAAGCCCCAGCAATAATCAGACAGCTCGCTGTAAACTCTGTGTATACTCGGTGTTTGCTCGGAGCAGGTTTGTAGGGACTCTTACGGAATATCAGTAAAAGCAGGAAAGTCAAATTACATAGAAGTAACAATAAAAGCACAAAGAACAAAGACAGACGATCTTAAGCTTGATGTTGTATAAATCGTACGTTGAAATTGAATTATGAACAAACACGTATAGTTGCAGATAAACCGTACGAGTGCTGCCAATGTGGTCAGAATTTCACAAGAGTGTCATGTTTCTCCAGAGTCATGTTCAGAACATTCACAGTGCAAAGCCGGACTATGACGTTTTGATTCTGAATATGAATATAATGTCAGAACGACATCTTTAGGGTGCAGTGACTTGGGCGGTAAAATAACACTGATTGGAGAATTTTGGGTTGAGTTTGTTCGCCGGACGCAGAAAGACATCTGAACTACGAATGGGTATACTAACCCAAGAGTATCTTACAGACGGAAAATCCGAGGCTACAGTTGAAGTTGAGGCTTACAAAGAACTTAGACCGTTAATTAAGGCAGAGCTAAACAGGTTGGTCTATACTCACGTCCAATGTTGCAAGCAGTTATTTGACGATCCACCACTTGATCGAGCGGGTAGATTTCGATTTTGTATGAGGAAGTGCTTAGGAGAGCAATTGAAAACTGGACTGAAAACATTGACCTAGATACGGTGGTACTACCAAAAAATAGAAGGCGACGAAGACGAGGAAGGGCTCGATAAGAAACAAGTCATGTTGAAAACACATAAACGGCGTAAATTTTGGGGAACTCAGGGCACGATCGGAGTAATAGCATCGCTGTAACCTTGGTGTGACTCAAGGTATAGAATTGCGGTAGCGGAAAGTTAAGGTCCAGAAGAAAAGGACAAGGTCAGATTTTATGAAATCCTAGAATAAGGTGTGTTTGGAGTAAGATCGGTGGAAGTTCGGAGTGACTCGGAGCACATAACCTAGGTGACGATATAAGCGCAAGACAGGTAAAGGCGGATATCCTTAAAACTTGAAAAATATGGGCGTAATTAAGATATAATAATTGAAGATTCCTCGGTATAATTGAGGAGTGACTCAAAATCGGTATAACTAGTGTGAACAGTACGCCGGTTTAAATTCCATCTTCTTATGCCCGTAGAAGGACGCCACTTTAAATTTTGCATTCACCCACGCTCCCCAAATGTTATCCCCCGGGACCACCCCGTGTTTTCTGGCTACCCCCTGGAACCATTTGTCTAGTTTGATTAATGACCTAATCGATTGATGATTTTTACTAGTCCCTTCAGGACCGCTAACTACCCTTTTGGGAATTAACAATATCCATAAAAAGATGAAACGTGGGGAAATGAACTAGTCTCATTCGCTCTATCGTGGTGAACGGTCGGTTTTAAAGCTCTCTCAAAAATGTATTGGCGGTGTTGGTTTAGTGCTCAAGGTAACGACGTGGAAATTTGGGGCTACAGTGTGCCTTGCTACTTCACCCCGACAACAGCTATTGAGGATCGGAGATCGGCTAATCTAAAATTCAAGGGAGCTTTCGGATTACCATCTTTGGGGAGTTTGGAAGGGTCGCATTTAGTAGAACTTCGGATGATTGACCAAACGAGTGATTCTGATTACTGACAGTCTCATCCAATCTCTGGGAACTAAACTCCGGCTCCACCGCTGGTCCCCTTATCCCAACTGACCTCTTCAGGGCTAACTGTATTAATAATAGTGTACATGTGAAAGAACAAACGAAACTAAGATTGTCACTACAGCACCTCCGACCCGAAAAATTCGGGCCCGAGGTGGGGATCGAACCCACAACCTTTGGCTGTCTAGGCCAACGCTCTACCGATTGAGCCACTCGGGCACAATCGAACCAAGCTTAAGTTGGAATTCGGAAATGTTTGGTGTATCTAGAATATAAAAATGAAATAAAATATTAAAATACAAAAACATTAAATGGTGATGGACTGGGCTGGATAAGTTAGCTTAGGTAAGTATGTAGGTACATAGCTTAGGTGGGTTAGTCTAATGAAGCTTAGGATTATGTAGGACTCCAGTAATTTGAAAACGCCGGGCATCAAGATCAAGCCCCGGGGAAAGAACGCAGAGGGATGGAAATGTTAACAGAAAATCTCTTACGAAATTTAAACAATAAAAATATGTGCTACCTCTCATGTGGAGTAACCACTATTCAGTGTCACTACTGTAAGTTCAAATTCTTGCTTTAAAAATAAAGTACAGTAGTTGAACAAAAACTAATATCCTAGAGACTACAGATGGTGGCGGATAAAAGTAGAAAACTCTAAATCTCAAGGGATATTAAACTTTCAAGATCATTCCATCACCGACTGAGGCATCAATTGCCCCTGCTATAATACTACGGCGGTACATGACTTTCTTCTTCTTTCTTATCAATAAATCAAATCAGTCAGACGTTTCTGAAAAACTATTAAGTACAGAGCAGATACTGAAATTGTAAGGATTTGTTCCGTCCTTGGCCGTTAAAACTAATTAGAATAATTCTTGCTGGAAACCGGCTTCATTTGTTGCACCGATTGTTTCACGAAACTTTTTGAAGCTCCTACTTTCAGCAGAATCCCCAAATTCCCTTTTTCCAAGCACCAGATTGGACAAGAGTGCAAATGGATCCACTTGGGTAGACGAGTGTGATCTCTCTTTGCGCTTGAACCTCCACTTTGTAAACTGAAAATTGCGCTCATAATGCATTTCATTAAAAATTAAGGTGCTATAATTGGTATCTGTGATACAATCCACTACTGTAGCCATGACTTCAATAGTTGCGTGTTTAATTGCTGTTAGTATCACACTTTCCATTGAAATTCCTAAAGTCTTGTCACAGAAAGGTGAGAAGCTGTTTTATCTCAATTGTGAAAGTGAAAAATTCTTATTATTTATAAAAATCTTTCTTATTCTAGAAGAGTTCAAGAAATCAAGAGAAAACGAGAAATTAGAGTATCAAGTGCAGAGTGAACAGACATGGACAACAATTTTTATAAACGTAGTAAAATTAACACATTTAATATGTAATGCTTTATGCAGGAATATCGTTTGGATCAAAGCTACCTTTGGTTGGAGATTAACTTCTTTACACCATAAGGAGCTCCTTCTTTCTCATTTCATCCACAGTATCTTATGATGCAGTTAAATTTGCTTAGAGATTACATTTTTACTCCATAATGGATCTTACGATACACTTAACCTGAACCTAGAAATGAAAAAGATTCACTATTTTAGGTTCTGACTTCTTTTGTGATTCTGAGAAGTGGTGCCAACAGTGCGACAAAGCGCAGGCCACAGCTGACCTTGAGAAATGTCCAGATGGAGACACAATCTTTGATTCGTTGTTGGACTGTGCCAGAAAATGCATCAACCAGTCGGAACCGCATCCGGCCGATGTGAAGGGTCGAGTTATTCCCATCAGCAAAGTGTACAGTAAAGGTAGATGGTAGAAACTTTGACAGAAACTC
Source organism: Trissonchulus latispiculum (assembly GCA_030248195.1). Classification (NCBI taxonomy): domain Eukaryota; kingdom Metazoa; phylum Nematoda; class Enoplea; order Enoplida; family Ironidae; genus Trissonchulus; species Trissonchulus latispiculum. Next base: position 38,376 of record JASAND010013136.1, read on the forward strand.
ATATACGTTTTATATTATACATACATACTATTGTGAAGTTAGCGCCGGTAGGAAAGATCTAAATTATGATCGAGATGCTAAGCCTATGTGATTTAGTGATACATTTTGTCAAACGCTCAGTGTTTCTTGACTCTTCTGTCTAAATTCGTAGGTCAGGTAGCTAATGTTCACAATTCGTTAGGTTTGGGGAATGTGTAGTCAGTTGATGATGCGCTTGGTTGAGATTAAGTTGGGTTCTGTAAGTTTGGGGAAAGTTTTGAGTTGTTGGGTTTCAGTTCGTGCGCTTGCTATTTTTGATTCCGTATTTTTTGTGAAATTGTTTAACACTGTGTTTGTCATTTTATAATAACCTAGTCTGGTTGTGCGTGCTCGAAAATTAATTCAACTGTTGTAATTGTTTTCTCCAAGTTTTAGTTGGTCAGGTCAGTCCAGTCCTCCAACATCACACACCACCGGTATTCACCTGTAGTCTAAGTCTTATCCTAGTAGTCAAAAGTAGACAACAATATTTTACTATCTCTCATAGACTCAAACTTCACACTATATAAATTATATATTGTATTTTTACTTTGACATAATATAACTCATAACGTTTTCTGAAAATTTGTCCATTTGGCAGTATGATGTATATATAGGCAACACCCTACGTACACCCACATTATGGCAAAGATAATATGTAACATAACTATTTGTTGATTGGCTATCCATGCTATAATTTACAATCCATCCACTATGCAGAGCAGGCCTACTTTAAAATTTTCAAGTAATCGCTTCTCAAGTATAAAATTTTCAAGTAATCGCTTCTCAAGTATAAAATTTTCAAGTAATCGCTTCTCAAGTATAACATTTTCAAGTAATCGCTTCTCAAGTAAACTGCTACAGAGTGTGAGCGTAATCTTCAAGTTAATAGCAGCAAGGCTTTTAAGCCGGCCAAACATAAAACTTCTAGTATTGAGCCCAAAAGCCTTTTTTGTAAACGTTGAATTGGTTTGTTCTGTAGGGAAGTGTCCTCATCAGGATTTTGTGGAACTCAACGAGTACGGCTGCATCAAAGTGATTCCGGCAGTAAACGGATTTGAGGATGGGATGAAACAGTGCGAAGCCCTTCATCCTGCCGCCAGTGTGGCTGTCTGGCGGGATGAATTACATAAGCAGGATATTCTCAATTACGTGTACGTGTTAACCGCAGCACAATAATAATCAGTATCAATAAAGGGTTTTTAGTTAGCCAGGGTAAATCCATCCAACTTTGAAAACAAAAAAACATCAAAGCCTGAAATTATTAAATTGCTAATAAATGTTATCTTTATAGGAAGTTTTATATGTCCATAACTTATTTCAGGCAATCTCACGTCCGGGAGTTTACCTATCTGGGAGTCACCAGAGATTCCGAAGGTATAAGTTTATAATATTTCTTCCTTCTTCACTAGATATAATTTAGTTGTTGTTGTTGTTGTTGTTGTTGTTGTTGTTGTTGTTGTTGTTGTTGTTATTGTTGTTATTGTTGTTGTTGGCTGCACTAGACATTCCAATGTAAAGATCATCACCCGGAGCTGCAAAATGTCAACCAGGGAACTGGGATCGTAAGGTTGATAAAAAAATGAAACTGTCAAAAACCGTTCGTTATTGTCAAGACGACAGCAAACGGGACAAAACGCTTCCATTTACGGAAGGTAATTTCGATGAATGAGCAAAAAGGCAACAGCCCCTGAAACAATTATCGTTCACATTTTAGCAAAACATATGCACTGGAGTAAAGTGAAGTACAAGAAAACTAGGAATGACACTTTTCGTCAACTGTAATCTTTGTGGGGGAAGGGGAAGAAAAGTGTCTGAAACCTAATTAGCTTAAGCTAATTAAGCTAATATTAATTATTATTTAATTAATTAAGCTAAGGGTTGAAACTTCGGTGAGATAAGATTTTCGCCGCAAAGTTACAATTCTTCAACTGTAATCCATGGATACATTAGCCTTTTCAGGAGTCTGGAAAGCCGTCGGCTCGGCCCAGGAATGTTTTCCGGTGGGATTTTCGGCCAACGATTTTATGGAGGACGAAAACGAATGCGCCGCAGCGCCGCACGGAATTCTGTTCAACGACGGGTTGGCGACGCTGCCATGTGATCAAACGAAGCCTATCATGTGCCAGATAGACTATTTTGTGAGATATGATCAAGCCTGCATTCCGGAGCTTGATTAAGAATAAGCACAATGCCAAAATTTGCTGATTATATTTATACTGTTTTCTTGCAATTATACAGCCACGTCGGAATTTTAGGGGAAAGAAAAAGAAAGAAAATGAGAAGAATTCTTTAAATAAAGAAAAAGAAAAAGAAATTTGGCTTCAATTTTCTTTAATTTAAAGAAAATGGCAAAGAAAAGGGGCTTCCTTTTAGTTTTAGTTTCATAGTGTCTTTCTGCTTTACTCAAAGTAAGTCTCAAAGAGAGATTGACAGCTGTTACTCTTGTAACATATGCATTCATAGCATAGACAACATACATTAAAGCAACCAGGAGTCCTTTCGCAAGGGGTCACTAGGCTGGGTTGCTTACGCAAAATTGACTGACAGCTGAAACCTGAGACAGCCTAATGACACTTTCTTCTTTAAAGAAAAAGAAAATAGAGTCCAAATTTCTTCTTTCGCAAGAAAAAGAAAAAGAAAATGGAAAGAAAATTTAAAGAAAATTTTTCCCCTAAAATAACGGCGTGGCTGTACTTCTGGTAAATGCAACTATTCTGTTCGCTTATATTCAAGTAAATGCAAGTTTCTGAACCATATGAATCTGTAAAATGATGAAATAAATAAAGAAATAAACCATATGAAAGATGTTTAAGGTCGTCTTCGGCAGATTGGCAGTCAAGGCAGATGGGTGAGTCCGCCTGACCAACCCTATGCCGATAGCTGCGGACGATAATTTATTTAATATAACTACATTTTAGTACAAGCAATGCATGCTTGCTTTAGCTAGGTCCAAATGTGAAACACAGTAAACATTGTTGCTGTTTTGGGTTGTTAGAGTTTGTTTTTGTAGGTTTAGCAGGGTTTTTATTATTGTTTCATGACGATACGTCGCGTACATCCGTGGGGGTGTTTTGGATTTGGAAGAATACATGTTGTGTCTATTTTAGTTATTTATTAACAGAGAGTTCAGTCCAATTACATGAGACAAGTCTCATTGAGCTGACCGACGATACGATAAGACTGAAAACTGCAATCGGAAGAACAGTGACTAGTCATTCTAGTATTTCTCACATAAAATATAGTTTATTTTTTTGGGAAGTTTTTTTTTTTTATTTGAGATGTTTTTTTGAAGTTTATGTTGTTTGATTTTTGATAATTTTGTGTGATGAGAAGCGGTAGAATGCATTGGATTGGGAGATTTGGAGGGTTTGTGGTGGAGGAGATGTTTTGGTGGGTTTTTTAGATAGGAGAGGATGGGTTTTGTGATTTTTGTGGATTTTTTGTTTTTTTGTTGTTTTGGTGTTTTGTGGTGTGTGGAATTTTGTTTGGAGTTGGTTTGTTTTGTTTTTGTTGTTTTTTATTGGGAGGTGATTTTGGAGTTTGTGATTGAGATGTGGAAGAGTGGAGTGAGGGGGGGGCGGTCACTGTTACCCGAGATCCCGCAAAATTGAATGTGATTCCGGTTAATTTTTAAAAAATGCCTATAGTGCAAAATCGTTTATTTGAGTTTCTCCTGTTTTATAGTGTATCGTGACGTGATTGGGGGAGGGGAGGGGAGGATTGGATTGGCTGAGTTTTTCAAATCGCCGACTGGTAAACGAGGAGAAATTTTTAATTTCTGACCGAAATTTTATCTGGTAAATGAGTTTTTGCTGGAAATATCTGTTTATTAATTCCACCACAAATCAATTTTGTTATTTTTGCAGCTTTCAAGTCATTGAATTAATATAAGTATCTTCAATATAACGCAAGAATTGTGTTGACAAGTTTTCTGGCTTGCAGCAAGCCAGTATTTATTGCTAAATTTAAATTTCGACATGCGATCGAAGAAAGGGGAGATACATTTTGTATGCATGCTTTTATGAATTATCACACATTTTGAAATTATGAAATCAATTTTGCAACCAGTGGTAGATTCGCAGAGGGGGAAATTTCCCGCCTGTTATATCTGCGAGTGAACGTAAAACCTCAGAATTTAACTAAAACGAATTTTAACTGTTGAGTTTTTCGATGTTATGAGGCATGGAATTTATAACCGGTGTCACGAATAATTTTAATTCTGACTGCAAAAAATCTGAAAAACTGCACTACTTCTAAAATTTTTAAGCAATTTCTAGTAATCAAAATTTATAGTTTCATTGCTCCATTTAAGGTGCTGGTATCGTTTACCGTATTTTGAAGGCTAACTTTATAGCAAATAGTTCCAATGACCTGAAATATCACTTAACGACCTAACTAGTGTTCCCAATCGTGCTGATAAAGCTTTTAATCGTGTATGAAAAAAATTTATATTTTGACCAAAATTCCATATTTGACAAATAATTGTTCTGCTAAGTTTTTCAATTTTAACTGGATTTCGAATTTTTTAGCCATTATTCATATAAGTAGACACAACCCAGACTAGAAACTGCAAAAAATAAAAAATTCTAAAGTTTTTGTTTTTTAAGCTCGAACCAGACTACTTTCGGTGAGCGGACAGCCTGCAGATATATCTACTGCGCCGAAAAATCGAGATTTACCAGGAAATGTCATTTCTTTCTTTTAATATCACTTATTCATGCTTATTTAATGACCGTGGATATCTGGTAACTTAAAGTAATCCATAATAGCAATATTCAGACATATTCTAGGCATGACGAGTGCAGGGGGGGGGTGAAACTACGAAAGGGAAAGCACAAATAAAATGACGTTATTTGTCTCAACCGCAATTTCCAAAGCGTCTGTAAACATATATGGAAATAAATATCTCCGCCCCACCCGTTTTCGTCCTCCCCCAACCAGTTTGCTTCATTATTCTACGATAACAAAATCAACAATTCGTTTTGTTCACTGCTGCGCCTTTGTAATGGTAAGCCAGCAGTTAGCTAAGCACCAATTACGTTGATCGTTGAATACTGAAGGAAATTTATGTTTTAAACAAGGTTTTCTCATACATTGAGTAATGTTGTGTTTTCAAATTTGGCGTACGAATTGACCAAAACCTATTGCAGGGTCATTTTTACTAGTTTTTCGTTTGAGTCAAGAACATCTGAGATATCGCTTGTTGAATTTTGAAAAATGGCATCAATGTGCGTTTTTAGTAGTTTTCTCTCGACATGCTAAACAGTAACTAAAATGCTGAAAATGACCCTCGGCAAGATATTCCTGTCTCCGCATATGAAATTTTAGCTTTCTAACCTGATTTAATCGAAAGTAATCCTTGTTCAAAATTTTATTTGAATTTTTTCAACTTATGAGTTACCGCCCAACAATGAAAGCTACATTTTCTGGGAATATGCAAGTTTTTGGTTATTTAATGCTTTAAAGAGGTCAAATATAAAGGTTGCCATTACAAATTTTTCAGTCTACACCGGTGCGGTAAACGATACCACCACCTTAAAGGAGAGCAGAACATTCAGCAACATTTTGATAAAGTAGCTCTAACTTCAAGACTGAATAAAATGAAAGAATTTCACAAAATTTGTAAAATAATAAAAATTCATAATCATTAAACAGCTTATGATTTTAATTTGTGTATGCACAGAAAACCTGGTTTTCAAAAAACCCAGTATCCGGCCCGAAATTAAGTCCTGGCCGGGTCTGACAATTTGTGCCAAACTCTACCTTAACGTCCTAATAGGAATGTAAGGTGGCATGCCACAATGCCTGGCAGTGACCACAAGTGTCCCAAAACTCTGAATCTAAAAACTGCACGAAAAATCTAAAATCAAAACTTTTGAGTTTTGATTTCCAAAAACCAAATCAAAACTGTAGAAGTTTTGATAAAAAATCAAAATCAAATCAAAGCTCCACCACTTTGATAAAAAATCAAAAATCAAACCAAAACTAAAACATCGAATCAAAACAACACTAGTTTACCATCTACAAAACTCCAATACAGCAGCATCTTTAATCATTAAAGACATTTAATCTTTGCAAAAATGGCACGAATACCATTTTTCTGGTTATCTAGCCTAATAGAACAAGTCTTGCGCTGAAAGTGAAAGCGTGGAGAAAGGCCCCAGCCAAATAGCATTTTTAAATAACCAACAGGAAGTAAATGTTTTGCGAACAATTTGAAAATTCTTCGAATTTTAGTAAATATATAACAAGGGATATGCAATACCCGCGGGTACCCTGCGGGTAGGAAAATACCCGCGGGTACTCGTGGTACCCGCGGCCCACTTCCAATCTGTTCAGATTTGTATAGTTGTAGAATTTAGGGAGAATTTGATATTTTAGAGGTGAATTGTAAATGAAATAAAGCTGGTAAATAGTTATACAGACGATATTCGGAGAAAATGCCTGGTGTAACGAAATTGTTGAGCGATTGAACAATTGGATGAAGAAGGGAGACAACCCGTTGTTTGGAGGATAAGGGACGTATTTAAACATTATAGTAATTTGTAAGGATGTCAAGTTGATAAAAGTAAATTGCTTGTGAGAATATAGTAAAGTAGGAAAGTGTAGAAGTGTGAAGTTTTAAGTGATAAATGAGGAAGTAAAAGGTTGATTGAAGTTTGATTGGTCGCAAGGGGTCGGTTAAGTGGGTTCCTGTAGTGATTTTGTTTAAGCTAATAAGATTAACTTAAATATTGAGAAACAAAACAACTATTTGACGTCCAGTAATATAAGCGTAGAATTTATGTAAGGGAAGAGGATAGGAAAGATGATAAGCTGAATGGAGTTCAGGATGGCCTGTGGTGTAGGGTTACCCGTGTCCCGGGATAGAAGGGCGTGGTTGAATACCAGAATGTAGGGTGAATATTTCGCATTAGAGTTTTTGCAGTGGAGATGTTATATGTTAAATGTTAAAAGGTGTAAAACAGTGATTTGATTGGGACGAGTTGTGGCACGGGACCGCCAGTAAAGGTGCCTCTTAAACCAACTTCCTCTTAAGTAATTAGCCAGGCCTAGGTAAAGATGGAGTGAACATCGGACCCTAAATTACAGTACCGTGACAAGAAAATAATCTCTGAGAGGCAAGGCATTTTATTGAGATTACTAGAATGGACTAGTATTTCTTCCGATTGCAGTTTTCAGTCTTATCGTTTTCGGTTCGGTATGCTCAATTTAACTTGTCTCATTTATTTGGACTGAACTTCTTGTCTAATAGTATTAGACTAAAATTAGACAGCAACATTATTTCTTTCCAAATCCAAAACACGGCTCCCACGGATGTTACGCGAACGTGCGTTATCGTCATTGAAACAATTATCAGAAAACCCTGCTAAACCTACAAAAACGAAACTCTAACAACCCAAAACAGCAACAATTTTACTGTTTTCACATTTGGACCTAGCTAAAAGCAAGCATGCTTGCTTGTCTAAAATGTAGTTTATTTAGAGTATTTATCGTCCGCAGCTATCGGCATAGGGTTGGTCAGGCGGACTCACCCATCTGCCTTGACTGCCAATCTCCGAAGACGACCTTAAACATCTTTCTTGGTTTATTTCTTTATTTATTTCATATTTACAGATTATTGGTTCAGAAACTTGCATTTACTTGAATATAAGCGAACAGATAGTTGCATTTACCAGAAGTACAGCCACGCCGTTATTTTAGGGGAAAAATTTTCTTTAAATTTTCTTTCCATTTTCTTTTTCTTTTTCTTGCGAAAGAAGAAATTTGGACTCTATTTTCTTTTTCTTTAAAGAAGAAAGTGTCATTAGGCTGTCTCAGGTTTCAGCTGTCAGTCAATTTTGCGTAAGCAACCCAGCCTAGTGACCCCTTGCGAAAGGACTCCTGGTTGCTTTAATGTATGTTGTCTATGCTATGAATGCATATGTTACAAGAGTAACAGCTGTCAATCTCTCTTTGAGACTTACTTTGAGTAAAGCAGAAAGACACTATGAAACTAAAACTAAAAGGAAGCCCCTTTTCTTTGCCATTTTCTTTAAATTAAAGAAAATTGAAGCCAAATTTCTTTTTCTTTTTCTTTATTTAAAGAATTCTTCTCATTTTCTTTCTTTTTCTTTCCCCTAAAATTCCGACGTGGCTGTATAATTGCAAGAAAACAGTATAAATATAATCAGAGAGGGGGGAGGGGAAAAAGTGTCTGAAACCTAATTAGCTTAAGCTAATTAAGCTAATATTATTATTATTTAATTAATTAAGCTAAGGGTTGAAACTTCGGTGAGATAAGATTTTCGCCGCAAAGTTACAATTCTTCAACTGTAATCCATGGATACATTAGCCTTTTCAGGAGTCTGGAAAGCCGTCGGCTCGACCCAGGAATGTTTTCCGGTGGGATTTTCGGCCAACGATTTTATGGAGGACGAAAACGAATGCGCCGCAGCGCCGCACGGAATTCTGTTCAACGACGGGTTGACGACGCTGCCATGTGATCAAACGAAGCCTATCATGTGCCAGATAGACTATTTTGTGAGATATGATCAAGCCTGCATTCGGAGCTTGATTAAGAATAAGCACAATGCCAAAATTTGCTGATTATATTTATACTGTTTTCTTGCAATTATACAGCCACGTCGGAATTTTAGGGGAAAGAAAAAGAAAGAAAATGAGAAGTAATTCTTTAAATAAAGAAAAAGAAAAAGAAATTTGGCTTCAATTTTCTTTAATTTAAAGAAAATGGCAAAGAAAAGGGGCTTCCTTTTAGTTTTAGTTTCATAGTGTCTTTCTGCTTTACTCAAAGTAAGTCTCAAAGAGAGATTGACAGCTGTTACTCTTGTAACATATGCATTCATAGCATAGACAACATACATTAAAGCAACCAGGAGTCCTTTCGCAAGGGGTCACTAGGCTGGGTTGCTTACGCAAAATTGACTGACAGCTGAAACCTGAGACAGCCTAATGACACTTTCTTCTTTAAAGAAAAAGAAAATAGAGTCCAAATTTCTTCTTTCGCAAGAAAAAGAAAAAGAAAATGGAAAGAAAATTTAAAGAAAATTTTTCCCCTAAAATAACGGCGTGGCTGTACTTCTGGTAAATGCAACTATTCTGTTCGCTTATATTCAAGTAAATGCAAGTTTCTGAACCATATGAATCTGTAAAATGATGAAATAAATAAAGAAATAAACCATATGAAAGATGTTTAAGGTCGTCTTCGGCAGATTGGCAGTCAAGGCAGATGGGTGAGTCCGCCTGACCAACCCTATGCCGATAGCTGCGGACGATAATATTACTCTAATATAAACTACATTTTAGTACAAGCAATGCATGCTTGCTTTTAGCTAGGTCCAAATGTGAAACACAGTAAACATTGTTGCTGTTTTGGGTTGTTAGAGTTTCGTTTTTGTAGGTTTAGCAGGGTTTTCTGATTAATTGTTTCAATGACGATAACGCACGTTCGCGTAACATCCGTGGGAGCCGTGTTTTGGATTTGGAAAGAAATACATGTTGCTGTCTAATTTTAGTCTAATTACTATTAGACAGAGAAGTTCAGTCCAAATTACAATGAGACAAGTCTCAAATTGAGCATGACCGAAGACCGAAATACGATAAGACTGAAAACTGCAATCGGAAGAACAGTGACTAGTCCATTCTAGTATATTCTCACATAAAATGCCTTGCCTCTCAGATGATTTATGTTTCTTGTCACGGTAGCTGTTAAATTTAGGGTCGCGATGTTCACGTCCATCTTTACCTAGGCCTGGCTGATATTACTTAAGAGGACAGTTGGTTTAAGAGGCGACCTGAGTTTTGATCTGGCGGTCCCGTGCCACAACTGGCGGTCCCAGATCAAATTTCGACTGGTTTTAACAGCCTTTTAACAGTTTAACAGTATTAACGATCTCCAGCTGCGAGAAAACTCTAAGTGCAGTTGAGAAATTTAATGTCACCGCTGTACGGATTTGCTGGAGCATTGCATTTGCAACCACGGCCCTTCTGATCCCGGGACAGACGGGTTAACCACTACACCACAGGGCCATCAGCTGAACTCCCATGTCAGGCTTATCAATCTTTCCTATGCCTGCTTCCCTTACATAAAATTCTACGGCTTATATGTAACTGGACGTCAGAAAAATGAGCTTGTTTTGTTTGCTCCATATATTTAAGTTGAATGTGCTTATTGTAAGCTTTACAATGATTTCGAAAATCACTGCACAAAAGGATACCAGCACTTGAACCGACAAGCCACAATATGGTGTGCAGGACTTTCACGATCGGAGGAATAGCTTTCTTTAATTTCAACCTTTTAGCTTTCCTCAGTTTTTGATCAGACTTAAGTGTTAAAATATTCTGAGTCAGGGTACACATTTTGACTATCAACAGCAGTTTACCTAGCTTTTACTATATTTCTGCAGCTGAAGCACAGTAGTTTGACTGTTGCAAATTGATCAAACTATTAAGACATATTGTCCTGTACGATAACTATATTGCTATGAACTGTTTAGGTATGCATAATTTTTACGGTCCCTTCATTCCTCCAGAACAGTAACGGGTTAAGTCGATCCCTTGGGCATTCAATCCAATTCGTTCAGTAATATTTTCGGCTCGAACAATTGTCGTTAGCAAGCCAAGGCATTTTCTCCGAATATCGTCTGAATGATAACTATTGTACCAGCATTTGTCATTTCCATTGTAGCAATTCACCTCTAAAATATCAAATTCTGCCCTAAAGATTCTACAACTAGTACAAACATCGTGAGACAGAGTTGGAAGTGGGCCGCGGGTACCAACGAGTACCCGCGGGTAATAGAAATTTTCCTACCCGCAGGGTACCCGCGCGGGTAGTTGCGGATATCCCTTGTTGATATATTTACTAAAATTCGAAGAATTTTCAGAAAATTGTTCGCAAAACATTTACTTCCTGTTGGTTATTTAAAAAATAGCTAATTTTGGCTGGGTGCCTTTCTCCACGCTTTCTACTTTCAGCGCATAGACTTGTTCTATTAGGCTAGATAACCAGAAAAATGGTATTCGTGCCATTTTTGCAAAGATTAAATGTCTTTAATTTGATTATAAGCATGCTGCTGTATTGGAGTTTTGTAGATGGTATATACTAGTGTTGTTTTGATTCGCATGTTTTAGTTTTGGTTTGATTTTTGATTTTTTATCAAAAGTGGTGGAGCTTTGATTTGATTTTTGATTTTTTATCAAAACTTCTACAGTTTTGATTTGGTTTTTGGTAAATCAAAACTCAAATAGTTTTGATTTTAGATTTTTCGTGCAGTTTTTTAGATTCAGAGTTTTGGGACACTTGTGGTCACTGCCAGGCATTTGTGGCCCATGCCACCTTACATTCCTATTAGGACGTTAAGGTAGAGTTTGGCACAAATTGTCAGACCCGGCCAGGACTTAATTTCGGGCCGGATACTGGGTTTTTTGAAAACCAGGTTTTCTGTGCATACACAAATTATAAATCATATAGCTGTTTAATGATTATGAATTTTTATTATTTTACAAATTTTGTGAAATTCTTTCATTTTATTCAGTCTTGAAGTTAGAGCTATCTTTATCAAAATGTTGCTGACATGTTCTGCTCTCCTTTAAGGTGGTGGTATCGTTTACCGCACCGGTGTAGACTGAAAAATTTGTAATGGCAACCGTTATATTTGGCCTCTTTAGAGCATTAAATAACCAAAAACTTGCATATTCCCAGAAAATGTAGCTTTCATTGTTGGCCGGTTACTCACAAATTGAAAAAATTCAAATAAAATTTTGAACAAGGATTACTTTCGATTAAATCAGGTTAGAGAGCTGAAATTTCATAGGCGGAAACAGGAATATCTTGCCGAGGGTCATTTTTCAGCATTTTAGTTACTGTTTAGCATGTCGAGAGAAAACTACTAAAAACGCACATTGATGCCATTTTTTAAAATTCAACAAGCGATATCTCAGATGTTCTTGACTCAAACGGAAAACTAGTAAAAATGACCCTGCAATAGATTTTGGTCAATTCGTATGCCAAATTTGAGAACACAATATTACTCGAAGTATGAGAAAACCTTGTTTAAAACATAAATTTCCTTCAGAATTCAACGATCAACGTAATTGGTGCTTAGCTAACTGCTGGCTTGCCATTACAAAGGCGCAGCAGTGAACAAAACGAATTGTTGATTTTGTTATCGTAGAATAGTGAAACCAACTGGTTGGGGGAGGACGAAAACGGGTGGGGCGGAAATATTTGTTTCCATATATGTTTACAAACGCTTTGGAAATTGCGGTTGAGACAAATAACGTCATTTTATGTGTGGTCCCCCCCTTTCGTAATTTTACTCCCCCCGACACTCTTCACGCCTAGAATATGTCTGAATATAGCTATTATGAATTACTTTAAGTCACCAGATATCCACAGTGATTAAATAAGCATGAATAAGTGACATTAAAAGAAAGAAATGACATTCTCTGGTAAATATAGATTTTTCGGCGCAGAAGATATAACTGCAGGCTGTCCGCTCACCTAAAGTAGTCTGGTTCGAGCTTAAAAAAAACGTTAAAATTTTTTATTTTTTGCAGTTTCTAGTCTGGGTTGTGTCTACTTATATTAATAATGGCTAAAAAATTCGAAATCCAGTTAAAATTGAAAAACTTAGCATAACAATTTTTTGTCAAATATGGAATTTTGGTCAAAATAAAAATTTTTTCATACGCGATTAAAAGTTTTGTCAGCAAGATTGGGAACACTAGTAATGTCGTTACGCTATATTTCAGGTCATTGGGACTATTTGCTGTAAAGTTAGTCTTCAAAATACGGTAAACGATATTAGCACCTTAAATGGATGCAATGAAACTATATAATTTTGATTTACTAGAAATTGCTTAAGAAATTTTAGAAGTAGTGCAGTTTTTCAGATTTTTTGCAGTCAGAATTAAAATTATTCGTGGGACACCGGTTATATAATTCCATGCCTCCATAACATCCGAAAAACTCAACAGTTAAAATTCGTTTTAGTTTAAATTCTGAGGTTTTACGTTCACTCGCAGATATAACAGGCGGGAAATTTCCCCCTCTGCGAATTCTACCACTGGTTGTACCAAAATTGATTTCATAATTTCAAAATGTGTTGATAATTCATAAAAGCATGCATACAAAATGTATCTCCCCTTTCTTCGATCGCATGTCGAAATTTAAATTTAGCAATAAATACTGGCTTTGCTGCAAGCCAGAAAACTTTTGTCAAGCTTTTTTACAATTTCTTGCGTTATCATTGAAGATTACTTATTATTAATTCAATGACTTGAAAGCTGCAAAAATTAACAAAATTGATTTGTGGTGGAATTAATAAACAGATATTTCCAGCAAAAACTTCATTTACCAGATAAAATTTCGGTCAGAAATTAAAAATTTCTCCTCGTTTACCAGTTCGGCGATTTGAAAAACTCAAGCCAATCCAATCTGATCGATTCGATCCGAAAACTTATCTGCCCGATCTGCCGATCCAATCTACGTCACTGATACACTATTAAATAAAGCAGGTTAGAAACTTCAAATAAACGTTTATTTTGCACTATAGGCATTTTTTAATAAATTTAACAGCGGAGCAGTCGTATAGCATTCGAAAAATTTTGCGGGTATCTTGCGGGTAACAGTTGACTGCGGGCCGCGGGTCGGGACGGGGAGGGTACCAGCTTGCGGGTAGCGGGCCGGGGCGGGTCGCCAAAATGGTACCCGCTTCCAACTCTGTCGTGAGCTATTGACTAATCTCCAGATTTTATTTCAGATGCAAACACACACTCAAGAAATAAATTGCTCTTTAAGCTTTAATAATTTTAGTCACGGCAGTTGTTGTCGTAAGCAAAAGTTTTGATAGGCGCAAATACTAACAACTTATCCACATGCTTACACAATTAGCGACTTATGGAAACATAACCTTGTAGTCTTTGAACACATTGTTTCGAGCTGGAGAGGCAGTTAACAATTAATTTCCTTTTTTTCATCTTAGTCTATGCATCAACCACATCAGAAGGAAATGCGAGAAACTTACCAATAAAGTGAGCAATGCAGGATTTATAGCAATATGCTCGTTCATTAAAGTCGATATGATGGCCGACAAGCTGTCTGGTTTCTGCATCCATACGGTTATAGGTGTCATTGTGGTTTTCCAGAAAACAGGTGGGCACATTGTTCGTCTCTCCGTACGTGTGCTCAAGCACTGTAAATAGACCCAGCCTTTGAGAGAATTTTTTAAAATCGTCCTCCGGACCCGACGAGTGAAACCGACAGGTCTCTCCAAACTCGCACGGATCGTCGTAGTAGTCCGTAATCTTCGCAAAGTGGCTGGCAGCTTTGTTCGTGGTACACCAGGCTATCTCACTGTCCCAGCAATTATTGGCACGGTTGTAGCATTTTTCGTAAACACTGGCTGAAACAATTATGTTCACTAAACTTTGTTGTCATGATTTGTAGTTCATTATAGATGGGTTCACGTGTGTGGATCTCATGAATTTTTTTGAAACGGAAATAAGCATTAGACACCTTTCCCATGCGTTAGTGTGCGCTTAGTTAAACAAAAAGCTAAGGTACGTATCTTGGCATTGGCGCTCCTCAGAAAGCAAACTGTAGAATACAAAGCAGAATACGGAATGCTACGTACAGAATTTCAAGTTTCTATTTGAATACGATTAGTCCATATTTATCCATATATACTTTATTCCGCGTTAGTCGCAGTACACGTGGATTTGCCTGCAATTTTGGTGAATTCTTGTTGATTTAGGTTGATCACATTGATCGTTTAATACAAATAAATAAATACTAAATTTAATAATTCCAATAAGCTACACGTGTACTCACGTTTTGGCTTGCAAGTATAATTTCGCCAGTTGTTTTTATCGGGCAGGCAATCCTGCTCAATCCCGCATGTATCATCAAATCCACACCCGTGGGGCTCTACAGGTTTCGGCAATTTGAACAGTTCCATGTATCGACTGTTTAAAGTGTGCATCCAGTGCACCCTGGACACGGCCTGTTCCCAGTCGTAGTCTATCCTATTTTTTATCAGATTTGCAGGAGTGATAAGGTGTGCAATGGCCACAAAAGCCGTTCGTATGGGAACGGGATATTTGAACGGTTGATGAACCCAGTCGTGGTAGTCCGCCTTGGGCAGTGAACCGAGAGATGACAGTTTCTCATCACTATTTTCCTTTTCAATTCCCATCTTCGTTTTCGTCTCATCCCCTGTTTTGTCCTCTTCATCCTTACGAGTTGGAACGGAGAAGATTTTCGGTGCCCGCCGGTTGACAACGTTTCTAAATTCCTTTTCCTCCGTTTCCTCTGACTCCTCGCTTTTGAACGATTTCAGATAGACAAATCTGGAGCCCATTACTGTAGCCGTGCTGAAATGCGTTCCATACTCCAGCAAAAATTTCTTATACTCATCTTCGAAGGCTGACTTGTTTGTTGCCAACAGATCCTGAACCCAAAGCGAAAAATCTTTTTCAAACTTCTGCGGTACGTACGGATTGATGCTTACTCTGTAGAGAGTGCATTCGGCTTTTGTCATCGAAAGCATTTCCTTCTTTCGCTCAAAAAATCCGGTCATATTTCGCCGGAATGCAGATCTGGTTTCCCCCATCGAAAATACTGAAACTTCCTTTTCAAACTCAGGAACGCCTATATTTGCGGTAAATCGTTTGGCGAGATCGCCATAGAAACTTTCCTTTCCCTTCTTCAGCTTTTTGCCAACTCTGGAAGCGCCTGATTTCAGCTTTCGACCCAGCTGTTTGGCCCTTTCCTTGGCAACTTGACCCGTCTGCTTGAGCTTCTCCTTGAACCGCTCTGTTCTGGTCTTCCCCTGACCATCGATATCCTTCGGCTCATAGCCGCCAGCATACGTATCCACATTGGGAGCAGGTGCGCCACCTGGCACATTTTGACTACCTCCCTGTCTACCGCTACCTTTCTCTTGCTCTTCTTCTTCTTCTTCTTCTTCTTCTTCTTCGCCTTCCGGTTTTCCAACGCTAACCGTGAACGGTGGAAAGAGTTCAAAGTTGTACTCGGTCGTGGCCGAATGTATCAGCTCGTTAGTATACTCTTTCAAGGTTGTGACTATGTGGGTATCGAATGATCCGGAGCAGTGCTGTTCATCTGCCGCGTCCAGACCAAGGGCTAGCGTAAACCCCTTTGAATCGCCATCGAATTCTGTTGGCGCAAAGATCTGCTTTCGCCAACCTGGATCTGTGCCGTGAACACTCAGTGGGTAGCCTCGATAGATATCGTATCCCTGCAGAGCTTTCATCAGATTAGGATATGGGGTCCAGTTAGGGTCCTTGAAACCGGTTTTCTGAACCAGATGCTCGGTTGAACCTAGCAAACAAATCAAAACAGTCAGAGTAGCTCTTTCTGATCGTCATCAACAATTTAAGGTGAAAAATAAGTCTTTCATTAATTTAAGCATTTGATTATGCGTTACCAGGTCCATGGTGGATCCATACATCACTAGTAGCTAAAAAATAGCGGTTCTGCATCAGGGATTTGTCTTCAGGGCATTTACACAGACATTTGGAGCTCCTCAACCGTTTCGGCCCCGCCACAGGGCCTCATCAGACGGCTAGGCAACCGTTACGGTTTTTTCTTTTTTCTTTATTTTTTCAACACATTACACATATATATTACACACATCAGATATATGACTAAGAGCATCAAATTTATTAGCTAACCCCACAATAAAAAGATTCCTATTATGAAATAGCCTAATGTACCACAGTAAGGTTAATATGCACAATATGACTAATCATTCCACCATAAGTTTCAAACTCAACTCAGATTTGAACCACCACTTGGGTTAATCTAGTTTTAAAAACAGCGCCTTAGCCCACTCGGCCACCAAAACTTATAACTTATATAGCTAAAGCAGCTATATATAAGCTTCCAGCTTAGCCTAACACACTAGCTGTCACTTTATGTCAGTATGTGCTTCTCTTTAGCTGACGCTCGGATAACTGGTTTCTTCACTATATTAGTCACAGCTTGAATAGTGCAACTTCAAGTCAAATGTTTACACAGAACGTAAGCACTTAAATTCCACGTACGTAAGGCTTACATAGTGCTTACTTTAATGCTTACACAGTGCTCACATTTAGGCTTACATAATGCTGACGTACATGTAAATTTATAACAATGGAGCTGATATTGTTATTGAACAACTTTAAATCTTCACTCTGCTTCTTCTTCGTCATCTTTAATGTCGGTGAAATTATCAAGTATATAAATATCGATAGCTTTATTCTTTTGAATAGCGAGTTTGTAAGCATCCATGGTGTCAATACCCTTGTCATCCTGAATTGAATCCTTCTTATCACGTATCTCCTTTATTATTGGGTCGTTTCCAAAGGAAATGAGCTGTGAAAATTTGTTTAATAACAGTTCATTAAGTGTTTGCCTAATGCGAGGTCTCAAATCTGCGAAAGCTTCCTGACTTCCAGCTTTGGTCAGCGCTTACTTTCCAGTTGGTCAGCGCTCTTTCAGAAAACACAAACTTACACACATACATGTGTGTACGTTTTCTGTCTGTGTATCTTTACTATATCGATTACGTCAGCAGGACGCAAATATTTCATCAAATACTTACCAATTGAAAGTAAGCGCTGACCAACTGGAAAGTAAGCGCTGACCAAAGCGCTGACCAACTGGAAAGTAAGCGCTGGCCAACTGAAAAGCAAGCATCGCATAGTAGAATGTAAGCATTTCATAAGTGCTGACGTAAGTAAAAGAATTAATAAAAAGGCTGCCGGTTCATGCTCCATAGTATCATAATGTATCAGTGTACAGCTTGCATGAAGACCTATTCTCATCGTCAAAGCCTGCACCGTCATAGGCTTGAGGCTCATAAACTAAATCGTGAAGACAATGAAGATTATACTACAGATAGCGAGAGCAGTGATAATGGATCTGATCAAGGGTCTGATGGGTCAAGTGAAATGGAAGTGGAAACTGAAGCGTTAGGGTCATTTTGGGATGATTTAAGCGAAGAAGCCGTGACTAAACATAGTTCCAAATTCCAGAGGCTTCAAAGAGAATACAAAGAAGATGGCTATGACCCTAGAGGTGCTCGTCAGGAAGCTTTCGCAGATTTGAGACCTCGCATTAGGCAAACACTTAATGAACTGTTATTAAACAAATTTTCACAGCTCATTTCCTTTGGAAACGACCCAATAATAAAGGAGATACGTGATAAGAAGGATTCAATTCAGGATGACAAGGGTATTGACACCATGGATGCTTACAAACTCGCTATTCAAAAGAATAAAGCTATCGATATTTATATACTTGATAATTTCACCGACATTAAAGATGACGAAGAAGAAGCAGAGTGAAGATTTAAAGTTGTTCAATAACAATATCAGCTCCATTGTTATAAAGTTACATGTACGTCAGCATTATGTAAGCCTAAATGTGAGCACTGTGTAAGCATTAAAGTAAGCACTATGTAAGCCTTACGTACGTGGAATTTAAGTGCTTACGTTCTGTGTAAACATTTGACTTGAAGTTGCACTATTCAAGCTGTGACTAATATAGTGAAGAAACCAGTTATCCGAGCGTCAGCTAAAGAGAAGCACATACTGACATAAAGTGACAGCTAGTGTGTTAGGCTAAGCTGGAAGCTTATATATAGCTGCTTTAGCTATATAAGTTATAAGTTTTGGTGGCCGAGTGGGCTAAGGCGTTGTTTTTAAAACTAGATTAACCCAAGTGGTGGTTCAAATCTGAGTTGAGTTTGAAACTTATGGTGGAATGATTAGTCATATTGTGCATATTAACCTTACTGTGGTACATTAGGCTATTTCATAATAGGAATCTTTTTATTGTGGGGTTAGCTAATAAATTTGATGCTCTTAGTCATATATCTGATGTGTGTAATATATATGTGTAATGTGTTGAAAAAATAAAGAAAAAAGAAAAAACCGTAACGGTTGCCTAGCCGTCTGATGAGGCCCTGTGGCGGGGGCCGAAACGGTTGAGGAGCTCCAAATGTCTGTGTAAATGCCCTGAAGACAAATCCCTGATGCAGAACCGCTATTTTTTAGCTACTATCACTCTATGCTAAACGAACTGGAGCTGCACAGTGATTTTTGCCAATTTGTGGTCAAGTGAGACAAGTAAGCAGTATTAAGCAAGGCTTTGGCGCTACATCAAGCCCGGTTCACACTAGGCAATAATTGCCGGCAATATGATTGCCAGCAATATTATTGCCAACAAATTGCCCATTTATTGCTAGTGTGATCAGTGTAAAAATCGCCAGCAATATTGCAGTCAATCGGCAATTTCAGCTAGGAGAGTGAGCAAGCTCTGTGGCGATTAAACACGTAAATATAGCGGCCAACAGATTGCCGCTGGACTAAAATTTTGAATTTCCCGCTATATTACCGGCAATCTTTGTGATGCAGTGTGAACGGCTGCATTGCTAGGAATATTGCATTGCCCTTAAATTGCTGGCAAGTAGATTGCCTGCAGATTGCCTAGAGTGAACCGGGCTTAAGGTGGTGGTATCCTTTTGTGCAGTGCTTTTGTGGTGATTATTTTGAAACGATATAACTTTCGCAATTTTGGGAGTTGCAAAGAGCTTTATACATCGTTTTAAAGCTTATTATCTGTACATTCACTTGAGCTTACAGAACAGGCAAAATTAGCAAAAAAACTACCAGAAATTTTCTGACAAGCTGACATCTAACAGGATGAATATAGACCAAAAGTTTTTGAACATCGATTTCTCAAAACTGAAGAATCGGCCAAAAGTTCTTTACTGCCACGATATGAAGGACATATGAGCCGAGGGACGCTTTTTTGGATTTGGCTCAGCAGATCTTAACGTTCGAGAAAATCGGCCAAATGCACAGTAACACGAAATTTCGCAACTTCGCATTGAGTTTTCTTGCTACTCAATATGTTTTAGCCCAAACCAAGAAAAATGTCTCTCCGCAGAAGTGCGAATTTGGATTCTGCCGAAAATCTCCGGAATCCGTCGAGTAGTTTTTCAGAAATCGATGTTCGAAACAGAATAATCGCAGTTTTGCCATAATGGTTTTTCGGCTAAATCTCTAGCTGAAAGCAATAAAGTCCGGCTAATAGGCATTCATAAAATGTGCATTTGGACGATGTATCGATTGAGTATAACAGCCAATTTTGTCCTTAACCTGTGGCAGTAATTTTGAAAAAACTTATTTCCTCGAAAATGGCCATTTTTTGACCCTAAAAACAGTTTTTTGCTTATACTGACTTAACCACTGGAGATAGCTCAAAGGTTGTAAGAGCAAAAATGTTCATTTTCGAGTCCTCTTTCCAGCCATACCAACCAATCCCGTGTCTTGTCTACCTACTGGGAGCTTAAGGCCAAAAACCAAAACTTTCTTATCTTTTGGCCTAAGAATACGGGACTGGTCCTAATATGTTAAAGAGCACGGAAATAGATTATTTCTTAAGTTTTAGCCCTTTGCGTAAAGGATTAAAAGCCGTAGGAGTCAAAAATACCCGAAAGGAAACCAGCACCTTAAGGCAGGTTTAGCAAACAACATACGTTTAACTCGGTCACTGCAAAAGGGAAGACAAGGCACAACAGCAGTTGCAGTTAAGCAGCCTGGCTGTCCGGAATTTAACAGCAGCTGGCAGTTGTTGTCCGGATTACAACTGGTACCATTCAGGGTAGTCGATTTGGACATAAACTGTAGCAATGTCGAGTTTCGGCATGCTGGACCATGTATCCAACAAGGTACTTCTGCGTCAAAGCAGCGGATGAAATGATGGAATGTTTTGGCTTAACAGAAAATAAATAGTTTTTCGCCATGACAGCATAGCCATCGATGCGTTAAGCCCGGTTCACTCTGCAATAGGTTTAAGGTTTAAGATTTAAGGTTTAAGGTTTAGGGTTTAAGGTTTAAGGTTTAAGGCTTAAGCAGTTGGGTGGGAAGGTTTAACGAATGTCTGAATATCACGTGATTTTTATATCAACCAGTGTGCACTCAAATCTCCACGGATTTTAAATTTTTTAGTTATATTTATAAGTAAGAGATTCTAGTTTGCATATAAAGAAAATTATTAATTAAACCCTTTATATATAATTCACTGGAAGTTTAAACCTAAATACAGAGTTAAAATATTTTTAACTCGGCTTGCTTAAACCTTAAACCTTAAACCTTCCAGTGTGAACACTTCGGCATAAATAAACTAGTTTAACCTTTAACCTTAAACCTAAAACCATAAACCTTAAACCTTAAACCTTAAACCATGTGCAGTGTGAGCCGTGCTTAAGTTTTAATTAAGCTTACACTGCCACGAGTAGATGTAGTTGGAGAATACGCAATGCATTAAGACAAAACGTTAACAAAGCTGCCGTACAACTGGAATACGATCAACATAGATTGGTACTAAATTTGGTGTATTGAACAGTTTAGTGGTTTTGAGATGCAGCTGTTTTTATTTTGCTCTACCGACATTAAAAGGCAACTCATGCTGTAAGGGAAGTAGGCATAGGAAAGATTGATAAGCCTGCAATGGGAGTTCAGCTGATGGTCCCGTGATGTAGTGGTTAGCATGTCTGCTCCGGAGTCAGAAGGGCCGTGGTTCGATCCCCGGCGAGACCAATTCTTTACTTTCAATGGTGAGTGAAAAGCTGAACCTTCCTGTTCCCTTCTCTCTTCTAGGTCCTGGTTTCGTGGGTACAAGGGTGCCTGACGCCTCCCGTCTTGGGCTTGTCCTTGGTTTCTTCCTGATCCGCCAGCCCTGGTAGAAGCGCTACATGTGTGGCGAGGCTGCCAGGATTGGTCCCGCCGGGGATCGAACCACGGCCCTTCTGACTCCGGAGCAGACATGCTAACCACTACACCACGGGACCATCAGCTGAACTCCCATTGCAGGCTTATCAATCTTTCCTATGCCTACTTCCCTTACATCTCCCCCGGATTTCGCCACACATGTAGCGCTTCTACCAGGGCTGGCGGATCAGGAAGAAACCAAGGACAAGCCCAAGACGGGAGGCGTCAGGCACCCTTGTACCCACGAAACCAGGACCTAGAAGAGAGAAGGGAACAGGAAGGTTCAGCTTTTCACTCACCATTGAAAGTAAAGAATTGGTCCCGCCGGGGATCGAACCACGGCCCTTCTGACTCCGGAGCAGACATGCTAACCACTACACCACGGGACCATCAGCTGAACTCCCATTGCAGGCTTATCAATCTTTCCTATGCCTACTTCCCTTACAATGCAAATGCAATACAGTAAATTTCAATGGCACATATCCGACATACAACGGACTATGTTCAACTCATGAAATTAAGTACTCATAACCACCTTATGAGACACAGCACATCCTTTTTGTTTGCACTAAATAAACCGGCTTATGAAACCATAATACTAACGTACTCAGTTGCAGTGCATTCGTGCAAAGCTTCTTTATGCGCTGAGACCCTCTTCTCAACCAGTAAGCCAGACTGTACTCCACGGCAAAAACTATGTGATATGGTTTACGTAGGGTAGATCTAAGGCACAACTCTTCCACACAAAATCCCATCTGGGACCAGAGTTCCCCAGCAGTGAAGCCTTTCCACACATCTTTTCTTCCAACTTTAAGATGAAGGGCTACTTCAGTAATTTGATAGGAATCAGTGTGCTTCCTACAAACATAGGCGTAAAACAAAGGAATATATATATATCTGAAGAAATAGGTAGCTTTTTGTACCGGTAAGAATATAAGAATTTACGCATGTGTCCAATCCTGCTCTGGGCACGCAGACATTTTACTCATCTGTCTGGACAGAATGCGATAATTGTGAGAATTTATCTATCTGGCTATCTATCTAGATATATTTGTCATATGCATAATTTTTGTCTGTCTGGACCCTTGCAAAAGTGTCGAATTTACTCATCGGCTCGTAACCTATGGCCGCAAGAACTTGAACAAACCAAGGGATACGGCTGCATTTGGTAAAACTGTAATACAGAAAGGTCATACCACATCATTTGCACTGTGGCATTCGGATTTTCAAACAACCACGTAGCAGTCATCGGCTCTTGGTCATCGTTGTCATTAGAATTAATCGTGAATAAATGTCTCCCACAAGCTGGGATGTCAGACAACGCTACAGATTTGCTGAAACATGAAAAGCGTAAATCAGGTTGTAGCTGAGAAGCACTGACGCCAAAGTAGCCACAGATCAGTTCTTAATGAAGCAAGATTTGTGTTTAGAGAGCTTGCTCTTAAAATTAGTTAATTTTCACATATTTTTTTCCTCCAATGGTTCTTCGCTTAAGGATTTCTCCGTTAGGTATTCTCAAAAGCCTTCCAAAGGTGATGTTGACATGAAGTCCTCAATAATTAATTAATTATTAATTAGTTAAGGCATTTATCAAGTCATAAAAATATTTGTTTGGCCTCACCGATCCGAGCCTGAACCTTGATACCCGTTCCTCAGTGTATCTGACAGTAAGTTGATCACTTCCAATTGAACACCTCCAAATGCACCGGGAACACTGGCTCTGTGATCCGCTGTTTGCAAAATATCACTGGCCAGCAAATAGAGCGGTGGTGAGCTCAATTCAGCAGAGGTTGTGAAAACGCAGCACAAAGTGCAAAATGCTATCACTGAGTACATCGGCTAAAACATGGTTGTGAAACCATAATTGACTTTTATGTTTGTTCTCATTTAAAGTTGCAACAGTGTGTAATGTGTCGCGATTGGTCACTCTCAAGGTTCTAATTAGATGAAGAAATAATAATTAAATAATGGAAATGGAAATGGAATGAAATGAACAACCGCCCCACAGTACGCAAACTTTCAATGAATATATGTTTATACATATATGCTCACGTTTGCCTCGGTACTGTGGACCCACCTCAGGGATTGCACCTGTTCGCCCCTGGTCCCTACTACTCACAAAAGCGAGACTACACAGGCTACTTCAGTAATTCATATAAATTAAAGCTTTCATATCTTATACATAAATACAAGTACGTATTACGTACGTACACTGTAAAAAAATTTCCTAGCTGTTATCCATTTTTTGTTGATCACTGTTGTCATTCAAGAAAAATAGATAAAAGTTATCAGGTATAAAAGATATCAGTTAGCTATTATTTCGGGATTGATTGAAAATCTAGAAAATTAGATAACAGTTATCTAATATTGCTGGCTAATATCAATCTTTTTAATTTGGGCATTAGTACGTCAACTAATTGCTAACCTGTACTCATTAAATATTGTTGATAGTGGCAAAATTTTTTAATCTTAAAGTAAGTTAAATAGTTCAGATAGTTAAAATTTCAATAGTTTTCGGCGTTTTATGATGATAGCGGCAATAAGCAACATGGGCAGAGGAGAGGCTTTTTAGTTGTAGCTATGAAACTGCACTCAAATTGCGTCTACACTCAATCTAACCTGAGAGCAGAGGGGGCAAAGTTGTATCCGGGTCTATAATTTCAGACACAGCCTGGACTCAGAACTGGACGGCTTTCCCCAGACCCCCAGGCTCGGATTCCGGGAAATACTTTAATCAATCTGCACTGGGTTTTGGTCTAAATTGCATTATTATTATCCGTGTTTGGTGATACGACAGCAAAAGCATCAGGAAAGCACCGCCGTGTATGATTAAACAAATGATTAAACTTTCGAAATTTAGCCACAATTTTAAATTTAGCATCTATTTTAGCCTCAAGGTATAGTGTTGTTTTAGTAACCGATGTTAATTTCAGTTTCAGTTTCAAGTCTCTTCCCAAAATAGTTTCAGTTTTTGTTTTAGTCGGAGTTTCAGTGTCAGTTTCAATTCATTCGAAAAACTGCAGGTTCCAGCCTTGAGACATTAATGCATGAATTTATGATCATATATACTTCCCTGCAGAGTATTAACGAAAAAACCACTTTAAACCTTCAAATTTTCATGTCTTGATAAAAGACTGAAACTAGTTCCAGTCCGAGTTTCAGGTCTTTACCCAATCTAGTTTCAGTTTCAGTCGGCCGCCTAAAATAGTGTCAGTTTCAGTTTCAGGTCTCCTCACGAAATAGCTTCAGTTTAAGTTTCAGTTTCTGAAACTGAAACTGAAACCTGTACAACCTGAAGCCTAGTTTCAGTTTCAGTTTCAGTGCCTGAAACATCACTACCTCAAGGTCAAAAGCTATGGTAGGAAAGAGGGGGCAAGGTCTGCCATTTTTATTGGATCAAAATTGGCGCAAAGAGACGCCGATTTTGCCAGAATTTCAAATTTAGACCTGTCATTGCTGGAGAAAGAAGCAACACTCGACAGGCGGAATACATTTAGCATTTAGAACTAGTACAGTGGCAACATGGCAAGCAACATTGATGCGAGGCAAACAGTAACACCTGTGATCAAAACATTTTGGTCCTGTTAAATATCAGTGTTTTGCGTGAACTCCGAAAGGTCGAAAATTAGCGCAATAAAATAATCTCAACGACGAGGGTGTGGCTCAGTGGTACAGCGTTCTGCTCAAGATAGTTCCCAAGTTCTGTGGTTCGATGCCCGCCCTGGACACTTTTCTTCACATCTTTCAATCCTGATTTCAAACTTTCCCATCTTTCGTTTGAACTCGAAACCGCTTAAAGTATATATATTCATTCTGGAGCTCGAAACAGATCCAAAACTTGTCCACGAACTTTCTTCAAAATACAATTTGCAAGTTTTGTATTTATCAGTTCTGTGAGACAATCCCGAAAAGCCGAATATTAACAATTTGCAGCATTTTTCGAACTTTACTAATATGCACAATAGCTGCATCAATCGATAGCTTTTTCAATTTTAAGAAACGACTCTTCTCACCACAAACTCCCATTTGATTGTTATTTGTTTGCCATAGTTTAAAGTTCCCGTTTTGGCCCGTTTTCAGCAGAAAGTGAAAATTTTGAATAGCTACAACCTTTCTATTCCAGGCCGAAATAATCTGAAATTTTAATAGATTGCGTAAAATTCTAAGGGCTATCACTTCACTATCACCCTGGCAGCACAACCCACTTTAATACTAAATTGTATATATGCACATGTAGAATAACTGGTTGACAGAACTGATTTTTTCCATGATTTGATTTCATAAAACAATTCAGCTCATTATGAGCTTCACAATGATGTATAGATCTCTGAAAAACTGGCAAAATTGAACAAGTTATGAACATTTCAATCTGGGTATCCAGACGCTGTCACAGTCAGCTGCACGTTTGGGTTTGACCCCATAAATTTTGCTGCATCAGCGAAGCAGGTTTCATCCAGCTCAACCACTTCGTGCAGTAACGTGTGTTACGCAAGTACTCGATACGCTGATACCGCATCGAGCACTATATAAAGGAGAGAAACAAACAAGTTTTTTAAGTTTCATGTCAATATTTTCTGACATATTTGCTCCTACTGCTTCTGTTTACAGAGCAGTGGAAGCAATCTTTTTTGGCCATTACGTACCTTTGGGGGTACCGATGGCAGGGTCTAAACCCAATAAGAAGGGTTGAAATCCCTTTTTATTGGAAGCCATCCAGTTCAAATGGCCGGATAGCTAGCAACATTTTGATTGCTAATATCGAAAGCGTTGGATTGAATGGCTGACAGTAAATATTGTGGATAATTTAGTATCCAACAGGATAATTCTCGGCCAAACATCTAAATGAAAATTAAAGATCGAAACTCATTATCCGGTTCCTGTCGTCTGTGATGTGCCTCTATGCGGCACAGTATTAGGGAGCATGTTCGCTTTGTTTTCCGCAATTATTCTAAATTGAACAAAAGACTAACAAATACCAGTCATCCTTTAATTTTAGGTGACGACCCTCTATTTTTCACGGATAACAGTTACCTTGGAATTTATGGTAAAGGCTATTAAAGTTAAATTGGTAACAAGTCTCCAATTTTAACTGTTTGCTGCCATCCCAAATTATTAGATAACAGTTATCTAATTTGTTGGGATGTCACAAATTCCCTATCTAAGAAAAATAGATAACTGTTATGCAAATTTTTTACAGTGTACGTACATGCATGAAAAGTACGTAATAGCTGCTCAGTTGCCCCTCAAATAATAACAATAATAATAATAATAATAATAATAATAAGACTTAAGAGATCCTAATTAGTAATTATTCCTCAGATTGTAACTGGTTTACTGGCTATGGCAAGGAATCCAATCCAAAATATTTTTGAACATTTCCTTATTGGTCATTTTAACATTCTAAGCAGCATGCAGCAAAATGCATACTCAATTGACGAGAAAGCAATGCTTGTGAACTTTGACTCAATTGACGAGAAAGCAATGCTTGTGAACTTTGCCAGTGTTAGTTAAGGCAGGATGCTATAGAAAAACCATTTACAGCTTAAGAAGCCCCAAAATCTCGAGCTTCCTATTAATTGCTGCTTAAATTCTACTGCTGCTACTGCCGCTTTGAATAAGCCTGTGAGGGTTGTCCATAAAAAGAGTCTCCCAGTAATAATCAAAGTCCAATTTATGCCGGGTTGAAGAAAACTCAGTAGGTACTGCTTTTTGCATCGCATCGCAAATCCATTATGAACTTGCATCAGACTTGAAGCATAGATATGGTAGAATTGAAAAAATAATTGGCACTACAGTACCTCCGCCGACCAGAAAAATTTGGGCTAGAGGTGGAAATCGCTCTACCGATTGAGCCACCCAGACACAATCGAACCAAGCTAAAGTTTGAATTCGTTCCCAAACTGCAGCGACGTTTTTTAGAAATATAATACCTGATATGGTTGATTACATGCTTGCTTTCCACTTCTTTCGCTGCGTTTTGCGTGAAGTTTGCCATCATGTTAAAAATTACTATTTCTTTCTTACATTTTCCGGTATTTCTTAGTTGTTGCTCTTGCTCATTTTTACATTTTTTGTTGTCCAAATTAAATCTGCTATATTACTAAATTAATTCGCTCCCTTTCTCTCACAGCACTGCCTTCATGGGTACATCATCGATAGTTTAACATTTTGCTACTTCGCATCTGAGTATCTCTGGCACAGTTTTATTTTGAAATTCAGCCTTTCGTCCTGCTTTGCTAACATATGGTGCGACATTGTGTAAAAAAGCTTAACGCAATCTGGGGCTATCAATTTTGGACTATAGCGACCACTCTCTAACTGGAGGGCCAATTAAATTTATGAACTGATGAACAAACAAATTTTGCAGTAGTTGTGTGCCAACTCCCTTTGGGGCCCAACCGTAGCAAATATACAGTCTCCCCACTAAAGAATATTTGTGTTGCAAATGCAATACTATTTAGTTAATTCCGCATGAACTGGCAGGCAATCTGGTATAAACTTTTTTGAAAAAGCAATTGTCAAATTTTAGAACTTGTGTCAAGCAAATTCGTGGACTTATGTTAGTGATATGGTGCTATAGAAGAAACAAACAGTGTCAAAGCCATTCATTTGAGGGTATCGCGCAACGTAAATATTAATCATTGGAGTTTAAGCTCTACTCATTTAGCCGGCGGAAGCGAATATGTCTAATGCTTAAGGTGGTGATCCCTTTTGGGTACATTGACTAAAAATCGGTATTTCCTGCTTGTTTTGAACAGGTAATCAGAGCTGATATCTCCAAAAGGAATCACTACCGTAAAAACATGGTTAGTTACCCGTACTTGTACATAAAAGAGAAAACATACGCTTAAGGTTTTTTACTTAAACGGAAGTTACAGGTAATTTTTAAGTCTGTAGAGTCAAACTCACGTTCTTACCTGCATTGTCAATTTGTCTGTCTTGTGGTTATAACTAAAGTCACTCAATGGAACAGATCTCAAGCGGTTCGGAGAAAATTTTTTCAATTTTATTGAAGGATTTTATTCAGCTTATTTCCAGTTTGAAGTTATGATATCGACTGAATCTTAGGTGACAGTTGAATCGCTTCACAAATCTAAGGTTATATTTTACTTGATTTGAAGGTTGGCTCAGCTTGCACTTGCTGAAACTGAAGGAACGAAAGAAAGAAAGAAAGAAAGATGTCTCACTTGGACACATGTCAACCGAAAAACTATCTTTTCAGGAATGCCCACCCCAGGCCCAGATTCCGCAAAACTGGCCAAATGAGCTGAAATTTGGTAGGGATAAGTTCAAATATAGTTCAAATTTTTTCGATTTCACTAAATTTGATTTTTTTAGATTGATAGGGGGACGAAGAAGAACCGAACAATTTTTGTCTTCGAGCTGCAAGTCGCAGAACTCGAAGCTGAAGCGATTGTTTCGACTTCGTTTTTGTTTTGTTGGCTCAGAATAGGCTTACATTTTTAACTTGTTCTGAGCTCACAAAACGCTTAATCGATAAACGGACTTAGATTTCGTGTTCTGCTTTCCCGAAAACCCGTTTATACATTCTTTCAGGCAAATTGAAGACAAAAACTGATTTTCTGAGTGCAGTTAGTTAATTTCATGCATTCACCTTTATTTGAACTCAGCCTGATCGAAAACATAATCTCTACGAAATTTCAGCTCATTCGGTCACGTTTTGAGGAATCTGAGGCTGGGGAGCTTTCCCGAAAAGACCACAGGAAAATAAAGAAACCGATTGTTTGGTTCATAATACATTCTGCATAGCGCTTAATACTTACGGCAAACTTTGCTACCCACAAGATACCGATAGACTTCAACATCTTGCGAGATAAGATTTGGCGGTTTGTGAGAATCTCAAAAAACAAGCAGAAATTGTTTCCCGATTCTGTTTTTTGATCGTAGCTAGTTTTTTTCAGTTGCAGCACACACCATATCCTACATGGCTTAGTTTGTTAATTATTATTCAGAAAGCCTTGGTATCATCCGTTCAACAGAGTTATACAGATTTCATAGTTCCAGTCGCAGGCAGACGAGACACGCGACCTTATGCATGAACCAACTGGATTTTAACCCGAAAAACGGGAAAATGGCTGTACTTAAATGTACAAGACTTCGACGCGCATCGTTGCCTGTTCTCAGTTTACGACTATGAATGAAGGCTACCGGAAGGTTGTCAGTCTGGTGCGAAATCTAGTTTCATTCGATTAGTCTAGTAATGGTTCAGTCGCTGAAACTGAAACTAAACTAGGTTACAGTTTGCACAGCTTTCAGTTTCAAGCCAGTGAAACTACCAAAACTTTAAACTGAAACTATTTTGCGAAAAGACCTCTGAAACTGAAACTTTTTTAGACTGCCTACTGAAAACAAAAACTGAAACCAATTTGGATAAAAAACGGAGACAACTAACTAATCCGAACTGTAACCAGT
This sequence comes from Trissonchulus latispiculum, assembly GCA_030248195.1. Taxonomy (NCBI): domain Eukaryota; kingdom Metazoa; phylum Nematoda; class Enoplea; order Enoplida; family Ironidae; genus Trissonchulus; species Trissonchulus latispiculum. Next base: position 68,619 of record JASAND010013136.1, read on the forward strand.
TTCAGTCTTTTATAAAAACTTGACATCTGAAGGTTTTCAGTTTCTATTCTGTCAACATTGCGGCAGGGAAGAGTGAATACGCATTTGTGGTTTAAGGTGCTGGTATCGCTTTGTGTAAATTTGACCCTATAGGCTTTAATTCTTCATGAAAGTGGATGAAACTTTCCAAATATACTATTTCGGTGCTCTTTAACATCCTGGGACCAGTCCCGCATTTTTACGTGCAAAGATAAGAAATTTTTGGTTTTTGCCATTATTCTCTCAGCACATAGTCGAGACACCAGATTGGTTGGTATGGCCGGAAAGAGGGCACCAAAATGAACATTTTTGCTTTTCCAACTTTTGAGCTATCTCTAGTGGTTAAGTCAGTAAAGCAAAAAACGATTTTTGGGGTCCAAAAATGGCCCTTTTCGAGAAAATCAGTTTTTTCAAAATTAACTGCCAAATCATACGGACAATTTTGGTTTATTTATTCTCGATCGATACACAGTCTCATTGCACATTTTATCAATGCGTATTAGCCGGAGTTTGTTGCTCTAAGCTAGAGATTTGGCCGAAAAACCATTTTGGCAAAACTGCGATTATTTTGTTTTGAACATCGATTTCTCAAAAACTACTCAATGGATTCGCGTGATTTTTGGCAGAATGAGAATTCGCACTATTGCGGAGGGACATTTTTCTTGGTTTGAGCTAAAACATCTCCAGTTGCGAGAAAACTCAATGCAAAGTTGCGAAATTTTGTGTCACCGCACATTTAATGGATTTTCTTGACCGTTAAGACCTGCTGAGCCAAATCCCAAAAAATGTCCCTCGGCCCACATGTCCTTTATAGGTCGGCGCAAGAAAAAATTTTGGTCGATTCCACAGTTTTGAGAAATCGATGTTCAAAAATTTTTGGTCTATATTCAGCCTGTCAGATGTCAGTATGTCAGAAAATTTTCGCTATTTTTTGCGGATTTTTACTAGTTTCGTTCTGTCATGAGAATCTACAGATTATAAGCTTAAAATGATGTATAAAGCTCTTTCCAACTCACAAAATTGCGAAAGTTAGAGCGTTTCAAAAACTACCCACAAAAGCACTGCACAAAACGATACCAGCACCTTAAGTTAACTCAGAAGTAGTGATGTTTCAGTCACTGAAACTGAAACTGAAACTAGGTTTCAGTTTGTACAGGTTTCAGTTTCAGTCACTGAAACTGAAACTGAAACCGAACCTATTTTGAGAAGAGACCTGAAACTGAAACTGAAACTGAAACATTTTTAGGCAGCCGACTGAAACTGAAACTGAAACTGAAACTACATTGGCTAAAAGACTGAAACTCGGACTGAAACTAGTTTCAGTCTTTCCTTAAATCTTGAAATTTTTAAGGTTTTGAGCTTCGATTCTGTTAACATTGCTGTAAGGGAGGCTGAATTACTTTATATTAACTCAGAGAGCTGGAGACCGTTGTTTTTAAAGCGAACTGAAACTGAAACTGAAACTCCGACTGAAACTAAAACTGAAACTGAAATTATTTTACTTTGCCGACTGAAACTTAAACGGAAACTGAAACTATTTTGGTCTGCCGACTGAAACTGAAATTATTTCGAACCACCGACTGAAACTGAAACTAAAATCGGCTGCTGAAACAACACTACTCAGAAGGCTGGAAACCGCTCTAAAATGAACTGAAACTCCGACTGAAACTAAGGCCGAACTTATTGTGGTCCGCCGACAGAAACTGAATCTAAAATTGGGCTACTGAACCAACACTAGCTTCAATTTAGTCACTGCGGTAAGCTTAACCTGGTATGAATGCTCTATTCCTTGTCTCTCATGTTATGTCCAGCTAATCCAACATACAGGTGGAGGCTAGACCAGGAAGAAACCGAGGATAAGTCCAAGACGGGAGGCGTCAGGCACCCTTGTACCCACGAAACCAGTATCTAGATCGAGAGAAGGGAGATTCACCTTTTCATTCTGGATTGAAAGTGAACAATTGGGCCTATCGGGTTCGATCGAACCATGGCTTTTCTGCTCCTGAGTCTGCCAATATGCTACCACTACACCACAGGGCCATCAGACAACCTCCCTTTATTAGGTTTATCAATCTTTCCTGCTTCTCTTACATAGAAAGGCAAAGATAAAATTGGATAAAAAATATTAAGTGAAAAGAATAAAAGGCCTTGGCTTCTTAATCTTTACTGACGGAAAGCTAGGTAAGGTCGGCCCGAGGCGCTCGCCTACACTAGTCTTATTTTTTCCAAACACAGCTGAAATTTTAAACCTAAGATTATCAAAATGGTTTTCGTCATATTCTTAGGCAATAAATGAAACCTATTATTCCACAAAATAGCTATCTGCAGATGTCAACGGCTAGGTAAACTGAAACAAGGGGCCGGCCGTCGGTAAATACTGAAGATGGCCATAGTTTTGCTCCTATTGGAACTTAAAAAACTATATCGTATTTCAAATCAAAGTCAATTTATTCAAGCAAAAAACAGACAACAATGTATTCAACAAATAAAATAAATTGTTAGCAAAAATGAAATAAGTAGCTTCTTCTTTGGCTTGAATAGTAGGTTCCGATGGTTCTTCTTTCGAGTAAAATACAAAATCTGAAATAAAGCAAGCATTGTCAGTGAAGCAACCCCATATACTGTGAGCTAGAGGCTATTTAATTACAGTTTCGGAGTGTCACAAATAAATGGCTGAAGGACAAATGGAACCAGCCCAACCACATGGGTGGAGCCAGGGGTATATCCAAGATATTAAAACTACTTGACATGTGAGGGGTCCGGACCAGAATTTTTCACAAAAAAAGTGGCTAAAGTTGCACCAAAGATAGTAAAAAATTCCATAAATGTCCGAAAAAGTTGGGGGTCCGGAAACTTAAGTCCCGGTGGAGCCTACAGCAAACCTGACACTGGCAATGAATTTTCAGCAAAAACAGATTTGACGGATTCAATAATACCAAAAGAAAATAATATAGGAGTGTGACAGCTGGCACGCCATCTGATATCAGTTGCTGGTACACGTTCTGCTCTCTAACGGCTGATTCCACCACAAAGGTGCGCCTAGTGACCTCTATAAATTAGAACACAGTGCATGTTACTGTACGCACATTCGCTGTTTTCGAATTAAAGCTCACACTCACTGTGTACATCAAATTTCAGTCCGTTTAGTGCATTAGCACGCAAGGATAGGATGTTTGACGTGAATGCATGCATTTGTGGGGGGTCAGCCGTTAGCAAAGGTGAGCATGTACCTGCAGCTGATAACAGAGAGTCTGCCAGCTATCACACTCTTATAATGAATGCAGTACATGTACTCTTGGAAAGGCTGGAAATATTCTATTCGCCATGCATGCATTTTTCCATTTAGACTCGGCCACCACCAAAAGTCTAAACCCTGCGGGCATCTGTATACTGGGGGGGGGGAGTTGCTATAGTTCGCTGCCTTCGTGAGCACCGTAACAAACTCGCACCATCCATGCTGTTACAGTAGTTACCGGAGCACGTTGCAGTCAATCGGGTCATCTAATCGTTGACTTGATGACATGGTCATGAAATCAAATGAAATGAAATGGTCAGTTGAGCACCTGAGACCCGAAAAATAATCCGACCATAGTGACCTGCGTTGTCCAGAGAATCTCAAAACGTTAGAAATTTAAATTTTGTCCCAAATCTAAATTTTTGGGCTTACTTTACTGGAGGGGGCGCCCACACTTTTACCCCCTCCCCCACTAACTATAAGGTGCCCAGAAAATGCCAAATTTAACGGATTTCTGGTCAAAATTCTCAAAACGTCTCCGGCATTTTTTGGTCAAAATCGTCTATTTTGGTACTCAAACTCACTTACTGAGCACTTTTTAGCATAGTTATAGCTGTATATGTAGAAAATAGGCTATTTTTACTGTATTTTAGGCATTTTTAGACAATTTTCCCCCTCCGCTTTTGGACCTCCCCCCATTAGTGGGGGGGGGGGTTATTATATTATACTAGGCCCGAGAGCGGCTTTTGGGTTGCTCGGCCGATAGCCAGCAGTAGACCAGCGAAGATTCTCAAAAAACAACATATTTAAGGAGCACGAAGCGTAGTCACAGTTCAGAATCAGACATCCACTCTTACAATTGAAGCAAGGACTACATAGGAAAAGTATATATTAATACATACTTGACTTTTTTCCCGGAACTGAACGATTTCTTTGGGGGGAGACACTGTATAAACGACACAAAAAAAGAGAAAAAAGGAAAGACACAACAGAGGCGAAAAATATAAAAAAATATATATATATATATATATATATATATATATATATATATATATATATATATATATATATATATATATATATATATATATATATATATATATATAATGCAAAAATGCTCCTCTGGAGCATGAAAAAGTAATATGGGTGATGGTGAGGTTGCAAAATCAAGAGAGGACTAGTCTTAAAAATGCTTAAGGGGGGGTATACCCAGGGGTTTGCACAACTTCTTCGGAGAGCGCTAGTTTTTTGCATGCAAGTAGGTAACATATCATAGTTAAAAAGTTGATATAAGGCATTGATATATCCCATGACATCCGAGCTGCATGGGGTCCCAAACTGAAAATTTTTGTTCATTTTTCAAAATTTAGATTGGTCTTTCGGAAGCTCTGAATTTTTTTCGGGTAAAGCTACAGACCTAAAACTTTGCACACATATTTCCATGGACACGGGTTATATACATGCCAAATGGCAGCTCACAGAAGCTTCTCGTTCGGGAGTACTGTAGCCGCAAACTTTAAAAATTGTAAAATTTTCACTAGGTGACCTGTCGCCGTTTCGAGCCTAATCCACCAAAGTGCTCCAAATCTTCTGAAATTTTTACAGATTATAGCCAGGATATAAGGTCAAATATGTGCCAGGTTTGGCTGGTTCAAGTTGTGTAATGGTTTTTTAATGACTGCTTAATTATGTGGCTAACAGGGAAAAAATGCTCAAAATCGGCATGTAGCAAAACTTTGATGGAATTTATCTCATCGTAGAAGCAATATCGTGACTTGGTTCAATTAGAAAAGTTGTTTAGAATGATGAGATCTATCGAATGAGTACTTTTTTGTAGTAATTCGACGATTTTGAAAATTTGGCATTTTTGGCGGGAAGCCAATTTTGCGCCTCTGACAGCAAAAATTGAACAAAATGTTGTATAACTTTTTACTGATTCGGTCAAAACGCTTCAAATTTTGCACACATATTTATAGTATTAAGAGACATCTGTGTGCAAAATTTGAGCCCAATCGGATGCTTGCAGCGGATTAGGTCTCAATCGAAATACGTCAATTGCCATAATTTGAGGGTGGGATGCATGGTAAATGTCGTGCTGCACCTGCGGGTACTCAGCCAATTTTGAAGTAGCGCATACCCAACGATAGTCTTATGTATCCTTTATGTTCACATGAAAATTCAAGACATTTGCTCTTAGCAGTCCGGAGAAAAATCGAAAAAACTTCAACCACCCCTATGCAGGAAAAAGCCGTAGGTCAGCAACTTTGCGAGGCTGCTGTGAACGCTGTGAAAAACAAAAACCATCCAAACTTTTAATTATTTTGAAGGAACCCAGGTACTAATATGTGACAAAGTTTGAGGACAATCGGAAAAATTTTTGTCATTAGTGTATTTGGTATACCCCCCCCCCCCCCCTTAATATGGGGGCTAGGTTCAAAAACAGAAGAGGACTAGGTTGTGAACGAATTAATATGGGCACAGCTTCGCCGAGCAACCCATATTCGCGGATTGCGAAATTATATATGCATACGTAACAATGTTTCGATTTATATACTTTATAGTGCACAAATAATTTACAGCTCTGATATTCGAGCTATGACGAAGACAAATTTTTCTATTAAGAATCCCTTGATAGTTACTGTGAATTTTCCATTTGTACGGAAATTTATATATAAATATCAAGAATAACTGAACGAATCATTCCGACGACTTTCTGTTTCCTCCCGGATTGAACCAATAACCTCGGTATCATATCCTTAGGTCTTTTCTCGTTGCTTGCCGTAGTCCAATACAACGAAATAAGTTAATTTACGTGTACGTATAACCTAGCTAGTCTAACCGACTACGTAAACAACATCTTCAACGATTTTTTGAACGTTTAAATTAATTTTTTTACTAGACTTGACAGTTTACATTGTTCGCTCTGTATGCGACAATCAATAAAGCGAAGCGTGAAAGTCCGCGAATATGGGTTGTTCGGCGAAGCTGTGCCCATATTAATTCGCTCACAACCTAGTCCTCTTCTGTTTTTGAACCTAGCCCCCATATTAAGCATTTTTAAGACTAGTCCTCTCTTGACTTTGCAACCTCACCATCACCCATATTACTTTTTCATGCTCCATAGGAGCATTTTTATTACTTGTCCTTCTGTCATTTTAAAGGGTCCCTTTCTAACACTGAGTTAATTTATATAAGGAGCTTGAACAGTGCCACAGGTAGGGCAGAAAAGTGAAAAGTGATACCAAACTTGACCACTTTTGAATACTTTCATTTGTGACCCCCCCCCCACCAGACACACCACCGGTCACTTCCATCGGTTTCGGTAATATGCCCATTGAAACGATCGTAGTCGATTTACTATATACGTATATATGCCCCCAATCAAAATGACGAAAAACGCTGTTTTAGGGGATTTGACCGGTGGTCAGTAGGTCACATAGCCCGTAGTGACCGGTCACTTCCGCCGGTTCTGAAAATATGCTCAGTGAAACGAGCGTAGTCGATTTACTATATATGGCCCCAACCAATATATACGCCGAAAAACGCTGTCTTAGGGGATCTGACCACTGGTCAATAGGCCACCTAGCCTGTAGTGACCAGTGGTCGTTTCCGGCGGTTCTGAAAATATGCTCATTGAAACGAGCGTAGTCGTTTTACTATTTATGCTCCCAACCAAAACGCTGAAAAACTCAGTTTTAAGGGGTTTGAACAGTGGTCAGTGGACACCATAGGCCGTAGTGACCACTGGCCACTCCCACCGGTTTCGGCAATATGCCCATTGAAACGAGCGTAGTCGTTTTACTATATATGCCCCCAACCAAAATGTCGAAAAAAGCTATTTTAGGGGGTTTGACCAGTGGTCAGTGGACACCATAGGCCGTAGTGACCACTGCTCACTCCCACCGGTTTCGACAATATGCCCATTGAAACGAGCGTAGTCGTTTTACTATATGTGCCCCCAACCAAAATGTCGAAAACGCTGATTTAGGGAGTTTGACCAGTGGTCAGCGGACACCATAGGCCGTAGTGACCACTGGTCACTCCCACCAATTTCGGCAATATGCCCATTGGAACCAGCGTAGTCGATTTAGTATATATGCCCCCGACCAAAACGCCGAAAAACGCAGTTTTAGGCCGTTTCACCAGTGGTCAATAGGCTCCATAGGCTGTAGTGACCAGTGGTCACTTCCGTCGGTTTCGGAGATATGCCCATTGAAACGAGCGTAGTCGATTTATATACTATATATGTTCCCGACTAAAACGCCGAAAAACGCTGTTTAGAGTGAGTTTTCCCAACTTTGACCCTGGGCGAGGAACCACGGGAGCCATGCTGACCAGTGGTCACTTCGGGCGGTATCGGCAGTATGCTCATCGTTTTCAGCGACCCCGATTTACTATATATGCGTACCACCCCAAGGCCGAAAAACGCCATTTTTAGTGACTTTTAGGTCATTTCTAGTAAAAGCGGGACTTAGCTTTTCGTGAAAACAGGTGAAAAAATGCAGAGTTTGGGCCCATCTCCTGAAAGCTGCGGAGCGAAATTAAAAAATCCCCCTCGTTACTTTGTGCGCATAGTCCGAAATATTCAAATAAAATAAACCAAACCGATCTAGCTGCTAGCCTGTGAAAAAAAGTTAATTTCAACCGAAGTGCCAAAATAGCGAAAGTCCGATTTTGGGGCCTTGGCACAGAGCCAAAGTTGGCCGAGTGCCAAAATGACCTTCGTTTGGTAGCATGGGGGGATACTGTCTACCAACATATCATAGTAGCATTGGACCAAAATGCCCACATCGTTCCAACACTTCGCTAGAAAATGCACTTCCAATAAGCGTTATTAACCGAGAAAAAAAAACAACCGCACGGTAACTCTCGCCTAGTGCAAAATTTCGAAGTTCCGAATTTTAACCAAAAGTATGGTGGTACTTGTAGTACTACTCGAGTACTTTACGATGGTAACATTTTTATCCCTCCCGAACCTCTAATTAGCTGGCACCAGGCCAACACGGTCTCCAGAGGGCCGCGCAGACGCCTTTACACCCATATTATGTAGGGGCGCTATCGCGCCCCTACATAATACAAGTGTTAGGTGACACTGTAACACAGACTATATTAGTTGTATACATGCGACCTCTACCATATTCAATTTTCGCAAACCTGCGGCTCATCAGTGAAGCTGGCATTTTTTAATGGGGCCCACCCCACTTGTCGGAAGCTCTCACTTTTGATGCCCCTCACTTTTCGGCAAAAACCCACCCACTTTTTGGTGGTCGCACAAGAGTCGAGAAATTAAGTTTTGGAGGTCAAACTATTTTCAGAAGGTTTCTCACTAGTTCTCTAGCTAACTTAATGACATACAAGCTCGTTTTAAGATTAAAAACAGAGTGTTTTGCATTTTAAATGCTAACTTTCCGCTAAAAATTTAGGCATATTTATACTTTGGACTAGCCTCCCACTTTTCGATGGCCCCTCACATTCAAAACCCTAAAAAATGCCAGTGAAGGAGTGTGGAAATCAATTTTTAGAAGAACACTTTTACAAATCCCCCACAAAAGAAAATTTAGTTAAATATAGCTAACATAAGTTTCGCCGCCGGCAGCCTCAAACTTGTGAAAATTAATTAATAGATATGTACATGAGTACATGTTTGCTGCTGACGAAATAGCAAAACAGGCGACATTACCATACGGCATTGTTACACAACACATATAAATGGTTACTGTGATCAGCCTTGTACAAAAGCCGCGAAAAAGATCCCTTAGATACCGTGCCGCCCCACAGGATAGTCCCAACTGCAGTACAGCTCACGTCAACCTGCACTTTTGGCGAAGTCGCAAAAGCAAATTTCGCGATATTTTTCGCAAAATGTGTCGCTAAATTTTAGCGGCATTTCGCTAAGATTTGACGGCATTTCGAGAAATTTTTAGCAAAATGTCGCCAATTTCGCGACATTTCGCCAGATTTGGGACTTCGCCTGGATTGCAGTTAGACGTGAGCTGTACTGTATTATAGGGATTATTCCTGCAGCCAAATTTCAACGGCAAGGACGAGTATTGTTTTTGACTTGTGTTCAAAACAAATTAATAAAATCATTTACATGCCCTCCCACTTAAAAGACACTAAAAGCTTTCTTTTGTCTCGGACTGCTCTTTTCTTCATACTGCTGGAGTACGGTCAAAGCCATATTATAAGCCGAGCTTCGCAACCCAGACGCAGTCACAGATAATCCAGCACCAGTCTTAGCGAGTTGAGACAGATCTAAGGCCATGCCATCTGATCCAAGAACTGACCAGCTGATTCTACAGATGGGTGCACGGGGGCAATTTAAGGATGATTAGTGGCTATATTGTTAATTGAGTGACGAAGATCTACACCAATTCCACACGTGTAACTGGCGCCCCAGGAGAAACCGAATCCACTTGCCACGCTGGTCAACGCCCCAGGGAGCACGTGGAAGGATAATCGTCCAACAGCAACCGACCACAGCAAGAAGAAGGAGATCTCCCATTCTTCTGCTCCCTGACTTAGTCTCAACTCAGTGAAAGGAAGCCGTTAAAATGCTCCTCCGCCAGTCCCTGGACCCTCGGCAATAAGCTCATCATGTTCACCCAGAGTTGGAAGTGGGTCGTGGCTACCCACGGCTACCAGTCGGGTCGCCCCCCCCACTTTTTGGGTTCCCCCACTCGACCCCTTCCCGCCCCCAACTTTTTTGGGCTTCTTCACCCCCCCCCCCCCCACTCACTATAAGGTGCACAGAAAATACCAAATTTTAATGATTTTTGATGAAAATTTTCATAGTTTTTCCGTGTATTTTGGTACTAAAACTTGATTTTTGAGCACTTTCGAGATAAGTTGTCGCAGTATATAAATGTAAAAACACGTAAGTTTTACGATATTTTTAGCATTTTTGCAAATTTTATCCCACCCACTTTTGGTCTCCCCCACAAGTGGGGGAGGCTCCCCCCACTTTTTTGGCCTAGAGAAAACCACGCATACTGTCTACCAACATACTAGTATATATATATATTATATATAGCAAAAATCCCCATATAATTATTCCAACACTGCACTTCCGAAAAGAGTTATTAGCCGAGGAAAAGGGCACACAGTAACTCTCGCTCAATTTTTAATTCGTCTGGTGCGAGAAGGGCAAAAAAGTGAAGTTCCGAATTCGAACCACAAGGTATGGTGATACTTGTAGTTACTAGTCGAGAACTTTACGATGGTAACCTTTTTACCCCTCCCGGACCTCTAATTAGCTGGCACCAGGCCAACACGGTCTCCAGGGGGCCGCGCAACCCCGATTGCAACCGTAGGGGCTCTTACATAATGAGACAGATTTGGTAAAATAGCCTAGTAGAGCACACGTCGACACTATATCTTACCCAGTTCCCAAAAAATATTCTGTTGGAGGAACGCTGTCCCATTTTGTAGACCTGGTGTCCACAAACCAGGCTTGTTCCAAAGGACTCCCAGAAACCTAAAATACGAAAAATACAAAAAAGCTGGGGCTCGGATCATTCGAAAAGGCAGGAGGACTGGGTTATGGATGAATTTAAAATGGGCAGAGCTTCACCGAATAACCCATGTTCGATCTCTGACAAATTGTGACTAGCGTCAACTGTAAATAATCTTTAATTGAAACGTACTCTGGGATTATTCTAGCGGGGGGGGGGGTGGAGGGGGAGGGCCCCCATAAACACTCTTCATCCCCCCCAAAAAGGGTGTTCCTTTTGTTACAATATTTTGCCCTAAAAATCGCTCAGAAGGCCAAATTTGTAAAAATCGGCCGGTTTCGCAGGAGGTTTTTTGCCCTTTTCAACACTAAAATCTGCCTATTTTTGCGACAAAAATCAACATCCACAAGAAATAAAAATGCTCCTCTGGGGCATGAAAAAGTATATAATATGGGTGATAGTGAGGTTGCAAAATCAAGAGAGGACTAGTCTTTAAAATGCTTAATATGGGGCTAGGTTAAAAAATAGAAGAGGACTAGGTTGTGAGCGAATTAATATGGGCACAAGTTCGCCGAACAACCCATATTCGCGGTTTGTAAATGTAAATTATTATGCATATCCACGATACATTTGGTTTATAGTTCATAAATAACCTACAGCTACGGTATATATGTGCTCGAGCTTTATTCGAACTTTTATTTTAGCAAACGCTTTCTTCGATAAGTGCTTCATACTAACCAGCGCATTTTACGTATCCATGCATACGGAAAATTTATATTCAAGAATAATTTAGGACTCTCCCACGATCTTCTATTTCCTCCTGACTTGGAGCAATAGCTTTAGCATCATATCCTTAGATCTCTCCTAGTAGTAGAGCCTGCGGTAGTTCAACACAACAAAATAATGAATGATAATTTACGTATATATTCCTAGCAGCTAGTCAACAGTGCATGCAAACAGCTATATTCGATGAGTATATATTCAACTGCTTAAATTGTTTATTGACTGACATTGATAGCTCTAAGCTAAGACGAAACGTGAAATCCCGCGAATATGGGTTGTTCGGCGAAGCTGTGCCCATATTAATTCGCTCACAACCTAGTCCTCTTCTATTTTTTAACCTAGCCCCATATTAAGCATTTTAAAGACTAGTCCTCTCTTGATTTTGCAACCCCACCATGTGTGTTGTTGTTGTTGTTGTTGTTTCCTGGATCTTCTGGCGCTGCCAATATGATTGGGACGGCTAAAGCCGGCCCACACCCCGTAGGAAATCCACCACTGCCTTGGGGACCTCCGACAGGACGGCCAACGAAGGGTTGGTTCCCAAGTACCGGACCCGGGAGGAAGTGTGCGCTGGGCAGTAAACCCGATCGGAGCGCACACTTCGGGCGGGGGACTGGGATAGTCCTGAGGGGGGTCTCCGGGTAAGGAGTAGAGGGCCCCAAGGGGGCCAGGTCGGTATGGCTCTCAACCTCACCATCACCCATATTACTTTTTCATGCTCCAGAGGAGCATTTTTATTTCTTGTCCTTCTGTCATTTTAAAGGATCCCTTTCCAGCAATGCGGTAATGGATACAAGGAGCTTGAACAGTGCCGGAGGTGGAGCAGAAGACTGATTATATAAATATATAGTACCACTGAATTCCCACCTCCGCCCCAAGCTTCGGCCGCTGCAACCTCTGTTTGTGGGCGGAATAAGGATAAAACTTTTTCGCCAACCCAAAGAGTTGGACAGTATGCCAATCGAGTTCAGCGGCTCGGATTTACTATACGGATACCGCCATATCGTCGAAACACGCTGTATTAGGCAGCTTGACCAGTGGTCAATAGGGCTCCTTGGCCGTAGTGACCAGTGGTCCCTTCCGTCGGTTTCGGCACTGAAACGGCACTTTTGCCCACTGAAACGAGTGTAGACGATTTACTATATATGCCTTCGACCAAAACGCTGAAAAACGCTGTTTTAGGCCGTTTGACCAGTGGCCAATAGGTCCCCCTAGGCCGTAGTGACCAGTGGTCACTTCCATCGGTTTCGGCAAAATGCTCACTGAAACGAGCGTAGTCGATTTACTATATTCGCTTCCAATCAAAACGCCGAAAAAAAAGCTGTTTTCGGCCGTTTGACCAGTGGTCAATAGGCCCCATAGGCTGTAGTGACCAGTGGTCACTTCCGTCGATTTCGTCGATATGCCCATTGAAACGAGCGTAGTCGATTTACTATATATGCCCCCGACCAAAACGCCGAAAAACGCTGTTAAGAGTGAGTTTTCCCAGCTTTGACCATGGGCGAGGAACTACCGGAGCCATGCTGACCAGTGGTCACTTCGGGCGGTATCGGCAGTATGCTCATCGTTTTCAGCGACCCTGAGTTACTATATATGGGCACCACCGGCCGAAAAAAGCCATTTTTAGTGACTTTTAGGGCATTTCTAGTAAAAGTGGGACTTAGAAACTTTTCGCCCAAACAGGCCAAAAAATGCAAAGTTTGGGCCCTTCTCCTGAAAGCTAGGGAGCAAAATTAAAAAATCCCCCTCGTTACTTTATGCATCCCTACCATTAATTTTCAACAAAAGATACTAGACCTTTCCAGCTTCTACCCAGTTCTAGAAAAGTGTGACCAAAATTTGCGAAAAATAGCGAAAGTCCGACTTTGGGACCTTGGCACAGAGCCAAAATTGGCCAGGTGCCAAAATGACCAAAAAAGGTAGCATGGGGAGATCCCGTCTACCAACATATAATAGTAATATGGTGCCAAAATGCCCACATCGTTCCAACACTTAGCCTAAAATGCATTTCCAATAAGCGTTATTCACCGAGAAAAAACAAACGCACGGTAACTATCGCCTAGTGCAAAAATTCGAAGTTTTGAATTCGAACCAAAAGTATGGTGGTACTTGTAGTACTACTCGAGTTGTTTACGATGGCAACCTTTTTACCACTCCCGAACCTCTAATTAGCTGGCACCAGGCCAACACGGTCTCCAGGGGGCCGCGCAGACGCCTTTACACCCATACGCCCCTACATAACTAGAATAAGCAAATGTGCTGATCTTCGGAGAAACTCCTGACGCATACAGTGCATTAAATCCATTTTTTACGGAAGGATTTTGTCTATCACTCTCTTAATTGCATACCATCATAAGACGCACATACATGTAGGTATGTAGGATGTGTATGTAGGAAAACACGATCCAAAGTTGCGACCGCAAATTTAACAGCTCTCGTGGCAAGAAAAGGTCAATTTAGAAACCGAAAGAAGTTCATATTATTGCCCCCATCAACACTGACCATTCACAGTCACTAAGGCGAAAGCTTTAGTCCGAAACAGGAGAGAGCCAATGGGCGCGGTAAGCGCTCTTACCCAGGGAGAACTAGTCAGTACTCAGTAGAGCTCCTGTCAGGTTATCCAAGAAGGACAGTCAGATTGGCTCTATCTGTGCTGCAACAGAGCCAGAGAAGGTTTGTCAAAACCTCTGAAGTGCAATTTAGGCGAAATCGAAAAGCAAAATATTTTTCGCATGTCGTTAATTTTTGGCGGCATTTCGCTAAAGCTTGGCGACATTTCACAAATTTTTTGGCGAATGTTGCCAATTTCGCGACATTTCGCCAGACTTGGGACGTCGCCTGGATTGCACTTTGACGTGAACTGTACTGTACTTGTCAAAAATATAATTCGATTTCATAAAATAGTTGTAAATAGGTTAATACTATGCGTTAAATGTTAAAAATGCGGTTAAATGCAACGTAATTTAGTAAAATTCTTTAGTTGCTTTGAAACCCCCAAAAAATAAGAATTTCAAAATTTCAAAATTTCAAAAAAAATTCGCAACTTTTTGCGAAATTCCGCACAAAAAATTAGAAAATTTTTTCAAAAAGATTTCAAGTTTTCAGTCTTTCCATACCTGTTGCATTTTTCTAACAACCGCAACCCGAATAAAATATGTTAGGAACGGCCCCTTTTCGAAGAATAGGTTGTCCATCCTGTGAAAACTACAGGGCTTTCTTGTAAAATTTACAAGTTTGTTATATACTTCGTTTAGGATAGGATTGTCGAAAACGTCAAAAAACTACAAGTTTCCTGAGTATTTTTTACACGAAGGCCACAAAATCCAAATTTGGGATATTGGCACACAGGCAAAAATGGCAGTGTTAGCGGAGAAAAAAAGCGATCGTCAAGTCTCGCCAACTAGCTAACAAATCTTAGCTCCGAATTCGAACCAAATAGTATGGGGTACATGTAGTACTACTCGTTTACTTTACGAAGGTAACATTTTTACCCCTCAAAGACCTCTAATTAACTGGCATCAGGCCGAGACAGTCCCCCGAGGGCTGCACAGTCGCTTATATGTAGTCGGCTTAATAAGACTAATTTATACTAAAATAGCGTAGTATATGACATGAGCACCATATCTTACCCAGTGCCCAAAGAATATCCCATTTGTCAGCCCGACACTCACAAAGCAGGCTCGATCCAGAAGAATCGCAAAAACCTAAAATACCGACAAAACAAAAATGTAAGATTCATCGCTGCAACTTATAACACGATGGTAAGGACCAAACGTATAGTGCAACAATCTACAACGTTGGTGCCATTCTCTTTGTATGGATAATAGCCAGGGCAGCGATCAAAAATATTATTTCTTCCACTGAACGAAAGATGCTGAAACGGTTTAAACAAAGCTGCCCTATCTTAAAGTAATAAACAAAAGCCCTAAGCGAACTGTGCTACTTTTGTCACAGAACTAAACTTTTCTGCTGGATCACTAGCCTGGGCGCCACGAAGATGATTTTGACCAAATATTCTCAAAATTTGCCATTTTCTGGGCACCTTACAGCGAGGGGGCCTAGTGGGGGAAGAGGTCGAGTGGGAGGGGAACCCGAAAAGCCCCGCCCCCTCCCTAGTAAAATAAACCCAGATATTAACTGTACTGAAACAGTGAGGGCGACCACAGTGCGTATATACATAAAAACTTCTCACATTTCACTGACCTAAAGCTTTGATTTTACATACATGATAAGAGTTTGGCAGTTATTGCACGCAACTACTGTGTAGGCAACTACATGGGAGCACCCGGGGGGTCGGAGGTTCCGACATTCCCCCCCCCCCTGTTTGTCCGACCCACCCCCGGGAATTTTGGGGGGAGAAGGCAAAAATTATGCTATTTTCAGTGCATAAAACTAACAAGTAACAAATATGCTCCGCACAAAAGAGGATAATATTATAGGGGGGCGCGAGAGCGACCCCCTATAATATGGGTGTAAAAGGCGCTGCGCGGCCCTATGAGACTCGTTCGAGCACCGTGCCAGCTCAATACTGAACGAAACTCGGCAAGTTTGGTATCGTTGGAATCTACACGACGAGTACAACAAGTTGCAAAAAAGTTTTTGTCAAAATTTTCAACTTTGAAAATTTTCGCTTCCGGACAAGTTAGGTCCGTTTGTTTTTTTTTTCTGTGTTAGTCACGCTTGGAAAAGGGCTATTTTGTGCAGAGGTGTTTGAAAGATGTGAGCATTTTCAGCCGGAAAGGTTTATATTTTCTGAATGCCGATATGGTCCCATGTGCCCCGCGCTATATTTTTTCGCTGCCCGGCCCGGCATGCCACTTGGCCAAAAAACGGCCATTTTGTGTCACGCCCACAGGGCTCAGGGAACAAGCTAGAGACACGCGGTTTGTTGCATGAACAAGTACGGAGGGGATACTAGTGCGTAACGTTGGCCGATTTTTGATTTTGGTCCTGGACCGTTCAGGCGGCCGGCCCAAAGGAAGTCGGTCCAAATGGCCATTTTCGGAAAAGTTTCTAAGTCCCAACTCCACAGAAAATAGTCAAAAATAGGCCTAAATATGCTGTTTTGGGCCATATAGTGGGACGCATATAAGGGTTATCGGGGTCGCTGAACACGACGAGCATAGTCGCAACTCTGTGCGGTGCTGCTATCGTGCGGTACTATTATGCAGCAACCATAGCACGCTGTCTGTAGACTTACTGTAAACGGCTAAACATATGAAACTTGGTGAAAATTATGTCTGTAGTAAGAGGGAACTGTAGCTATGTTAGTTGGTGCACTCTCTAGCTTCCACCGTGCTGTATGTGCTGTCCCAAACACAGCACCGTCGATAACAAGTTATTCATTCGTCACTGGTATTTGAAATTCGGCATATAGATAGTTTAGGACATGACAAACTATTATAGATACGTTTCGTATACTTATTACGATGTTACTATGTGGTTGCGCTGCAGTAGAGTGCTGCTGAAGTATAGCACGGCCTATAACTAGCTACAGGTAAGTTGCAATCGTCCGAAATTTTGCACAAAGTGCGGCAGAGCATTGCAAATCATGCCGTATGAGTTTCCTTCACCGACAGTAAAGTTTGCATCTGGTTGCGCTGCAGTAGAGTGCTGCTGAAGTACAGCACGGCCTATAACTAGCTACAGGTAAGTTTGCAATAGTCCGAAGTTTTGCACACAAGTGTGGCAGAGCATTGCAAATCGTGCCGTATGAGTTTCCTTCACCGACAGTAAAGTTTGCATCTGGTTGTGCTGCAGTAGAGTGCTGCTGAAGTACAGCACGGCTTATAACTAAAGTCTGACCAAAAATTCTTGGAACCGAACACTGAGCGCTTGTCCTGAGTTAACCTTTGAAGTTAGCCTGTATAAAGTATATATTTTTAGAAACGTCAGGAGGAGGAGAATCTGGTAAAACCATCATATCCGGTCTATATCCGGTTACCGGATGCTAAGTCGATAAAAACGCTTCAGATTCGGAAAAAACAACACTAATTCATTCATACTCTAGCACATTGGTCCTTGGCCCAAGACATCTCCGAAAATCCTGTCACATCCGGTCTATGTCCGGTAACCGGATGTCTAGGTCACAAAAACTGTACAGCAAGATGGGTAGGTCGTACAGTTTCGCTGATTGAATTTTTAGATTCAGCGGGTCGAAATTAGTCTATATACGAAGTTTTGTCCAATTTGGACCAAAATTGCGTGATTTATGGTCGTATCCGGTGCGAAAAAAACCGGAAAAATCGGTTTTTCCGGTCTAGCGCTCGGAATCGCGGATAAAAAATGTTAGTTTTTGGCACAATGAATATTTGGGAGGCTACTTTCATTTTACCGGTGTCAAAGTAATCGAATATCCGGCTGATTTCCGGTTCTGAGCTTTGAAATTTAAGATTTCATGGGCTATTATCTCAGTATCCGGTTGGTCCGGAAGTCAGACTATTTCATTAAAATGACATTTTCTCTATCCCTAACAAGCCTCAACCTCAAATTGCTTCATATCTGCTGTAATTTTTGAATGATAGCGTTTTAAAAATGGTTCAAAAATAAGTTATATTGCGTGCGACAAACCCAAGCGTATGGGATCAAATCGCATATCCGGTTTAACAATTGCACAAAACAAGCAAAATTAGCACGTTTTTAAAACACTATCATTCAGAAATTACAGCAGAAATGAAGTAATTTGAGGTTGATGCTTGTTAGGGATAGACTTAATATTATTTTAATGAAATAATTTTACTTCCGGACCAACCGGATACTGAGATAATAGCCCATGAAATTTCAAATTGCAAAGCTCAGAACCGGAAATCGACCGGATATTCGATTACTTTGACACCGGTAAAATACAAGTAGCCTCCCAAATATTCATTGTGCCAAAAACTAACATTTCTTATCCGCGATTCCGAGTACCAGACCGGAAAAACCGATTTTTCCGGTTTTTTACGCACCGGATACGACCATAAATCACGCAAGTTTGGTCCAAATTGGACAAAACTTCGTATATAGACTAATTTCGACCCCCTGAATCTAAAAATTCAATCAGCGAAACTGTGCGACTTACCCATTTTGCTGTACAGTTTTTGTGACCTAGAAATCCGGTTACCGGACATAGACCGGATGTGACCGGATTTTCGGAGATGTCTTGGGCCAAGGACCAATATGCTAGAGTATAAATTAATTAGCATTCTCTTTCCGAATCTGAAGCGTTTTTATCGATTTGGCATCCGGTAACCGGATATAGACCGGATATGATGGTTTTACCGGATTCTCCTCCTCCTGAGGTTTCTAGAAATATATACTTTATACAAGTAGGAAAAATGCTCCTTGCAGTCGCACGAAAAAGTTAATATGAGCTATTATGGCCAACATTTAAACGTGCTGAGGACAAGATTTAAAATGTTTAATATGAGCCAACATCTAAATAAGTAAAGGACAAGATGTAAACGTCTAACATGAGCCGCTACGTTTCTCTTGGGCTCATATTGACGCTCACTTTGGTTACGCTTGTGGCACGTGTCCTCTAAACAGACATTGTTAAACCTAGCCAGAAAAGACTGAATATTAATACTGGCGCATACGTTTTAAGCAAAAATCAGAATTGCCTGATTTTTCAACTTCGCTTCAAAACATATGTTTGTTTTTCGACGTTGCTTCTAGATCTCACTATACGTATGTATATACATATATATAAATTATTAACAAAAGCAACCAATATAAACCAGAATAAGGCAATAAAAATTAGAACTGTCACAGACGATTATATATATATACTTACCTAGTGAGATTTCATCCAGCCATACCATCCTTGCATATGCAAACCGTTCTAACCTTTTGACTATCTGAAGAAAGCCTTTGTATATAAAAATATATTAGCCAGTTCATTTGCGTCAATATGAGCCCAAGAGAAACGTAGCGGCTCATGTTAGACGTTTACATCTTGTCCTCTACTTATTTAGATGTTGGCTCATATTAAACATTTTAAATCTTGTCCTCAGCACGTTTAAATGTTGGCCATAATAGCTCATATTAACTTTTTCATGCGACTGCAACGAGCATTTTTCCTACTTGTCCTTATCCAATTTTTGGTAGTGTAAGGTCCCCCAACCACAACGCCGAAAAACGCTGTTCCAGGGGGTTTGACCAGTGGTCAATAGGCCACCTAGACCGTAGTGACCACTGGTCACTTCCCTCGATTTCGGCAATATGCCCAATGAAACGAGCGTAGTCGATTTACTATATATGCCCCGAACCAAAACGCCGAAAACCGCTGTCTAAGGGGGTTTGACCAGTGGTCAGTAGGCCCCGAGACCATAGTGACCACTGGTCACTTCCCTCGATTTCGGCAATATGCCCATTGAAACGAGCGTAGTCGATTTACTATATATGCCCCCAACCTAAACGCCGAAAAACGCTGTTCCAGGGGGTTTGACCAGTGGTCAATGGGCCACCTAGACCGTAGTGACCAGTGGTCACTTCCGTCGGTTTCGACAATATGCCCATTGAAACGAGCATATTCGATTTACTATATATGCCTCCAACCAAAACGCCGAAAAACGCTGTTTTAGGGGTTTTGACCAGTGGTCAATAGGACACCTAGACCAGTGGTCACTTCCGTCGGTTTCGACAATATGCCCATTGAAACGAGCATATTCCATTTACTATATATGCCTCCAACCAAAACGCCGAAAAACGCTGTTTTAGGGGTTTTGACCAGTGGTCAATAGGACACCTAGACCAGTGGTCACTTCCGTCGGTTTCGAAAATATGCCCATTGAAACGAGCATATTCCATTTACTATATATGCCTCCAACCAAAACGCCGAAAAACGCTGTTTTAGGGGTTTTGACCAGTGGTCAATAGGACACCTAGACCAGTGGTCACTTCCGTCGGTTTCGAAAATATGCCCATTGAAACGAGCATAGTCGATTTACTATATATGCCTCCAACCAAAACGCCGAAAAACGCTGTTCCAGGGGGTTTGACCAGTGGTCAATAGGCCACCTAGACCGTAGTGACCAGTGGTCACTTCCGCCGGTTTCGACAATATGCCCATTGAAACGAGCATAGTCGATTTACTATATATGCCTCCAACCAAAACGCCGAAAAACGCTGTTTTAGGGGGTTTGACCAGTGGTCAATAGGCAACCTAGACCGTAGTGACCAGTGGTCACTTCCGTCGGTTTCGACAATACGCCCATTGAAACGAGCATAGTCGATTTACTATATGTGCCCCCAACTAAAACCACGAAAAATGCTGTTTATAGTGAGTTTTCCCTACTTTGACCCTGGGCGAGGAACCACGGGAGCCATGCTGACCAGTGGTCACTTCGGACGGTATCGGCAGTATGCTCATCGTTTTCAGCGACCCCGATTTACTATATATGGGTACCACCCCGAGGCCGAAAAGCGCTGTTTTTGCCCGTTTTTAGACTATTTTCAAATTTTCGGACTTAGAAATTTTTCAGCTTGCAGGTGTCCAAAAACGCTATTTTCCCATTTTTGACCATCTATAAAAATCGAACCAGATCGAAATTCGAAAAGAAAACATAAACTTGCTAAGTACCATTGCCTAGATAATCAAAAAATAGTATAGAAAAATTTTTCCTATGGGCCGTTCGAAAAATCGAGTTAACACAAAATTGGAAAAAATCATGCTGAATACAGAGAAAAAAACCCCCACTTTCAAACCCGTAAGAGAAAGTCGATTTTTTCAAAGTTCATTTTTTCCGGGCAAGTTTGGTATCATTCGAAAGCTCTTGGCCTGGAGATTTCAAAAATGCAAATATTAGCTCTTAATTCCTTCCCGTTAATTAGTTATGCCTAATTAGCACTTTTCCAAATCCGCAAAGTGCCTTTATAGCTCATATTATGGGGGGCTCTCCGAGCTCCCCCATGATACACTAACTTCAAAGGTTAACTCAGGACAAGCGCTCACAGTTCGGTTCCAAGAATTTTTGGTCAGACTTTAGCTACAGGCATGTTGCAATCGTCCGAAATTTTGCACACAAGTGCGGCAGAGCATTGCAAATCATGCCGTATGAGTTTCCTTCACCGACAGTAAAGTTTGCATCTGGTTGCGCAGCAGTAGAGTGCTGCTGAAGTACAGCACGGCCTATAACTAGCTACAGGTAAGTTGCAATAGTCCGAAATTTTGCACACAAGTGCGGCAGAGCATTGCAAATCATGCCGTATGAGTTTCCTTCACCGACAGTAATGTTTACATCTGGTTGCGCTGCAGTAGAGTGCTGCTGAAGTACAGCACGGCCTATAACTAGCTACAGGTAAGTTGCAATAGTCCGAAATCTTGCACACAAGTGCGGCAGAGCATTGCAAATCATGCCGTATGAGTTTCCTTCACCGACAGTAATGTTTACATCTGGTTGCGCTGCAGTAGAGTGCTGCCGAAGTACAGCACGGCCTAAAACTAGCTACAGGTAAGTTGCAATAGTCCGAAATTTTGCACACAAGTGCGGCAGAGCATTGCAAATCATGCCGTATGAGTTTCCTTCACCGACAGTAATGTTTACATCTGGTTGCGCTGCAGTAGAGTGCTGCCGAAGTACAGCACGGCCTATAACTAGCTACAGGTAAGTTGCAATAGTCCGAAATCTTGCACACAAGTGCGGCAGAGCATTGCAAATCGTGTTTTATGAGTTTCCTTCACTGACAGTAAAGTTTGCATTTGGTTGCGCTGCAGTAGAGTGCTATATGCTAAATACAGTATATAACTAAAACTATTGAAGCCATGGGTATATACTGGATGTTGGATTTCTGTCAAGATAGAGAAAAAGCAAGAACTTGGAACTTTTCAAGCTTCTTTGTTCTGTACTTTCGGTTGACGATTAATGATTGGCGGAATTTTTAAAGTTTCTTTCACACAGCTTTAACGTTTTTGCTTTTTACTGAGAACCTTAAAAATGAAATAGGACAAGAATAAAAATGCTCCGGTGGAACATGAAAAATGCAATATTGGTGACACTGGGTTTTAAGCGGACAGAGGACTAGGTTTTAAAACGTTAATATGGGAGGGGCAGGTTGTAAATGCCAGGAGGACTAGGTTAAAAGCGCACTAATATGGACCAGCTTCGCTGAACAACCCATATTCGCGGTCACTCATGCTGCACTCCACATGACATACGAGTAATATCTACATTCTTCAGCTTTCAAAGCAAGCGGGACGATTTTGAAATATTAAAGCTTATTCCAAATAAACAATGCAGTTCTGATAGAAAGGTGTTCACGGTGTTTTTTCTGCACTGTCAGCGCAGAATCTTGTGCTAAGTTGATGCGAAAAGCAGTTGACGTTATGTACGTGTATTAAGTTGTATAATAAGGAGCACGACCACATGCTTGCAGGCCATGCTGACAAATCGTACAATTTTCCGACGAACTGTCAATAGCAATATACGTATAGCAAGCAGCAGCCGATAGAAACTCTGGACAGTTTTCGCGAATATGGGTTGTTCAGCGAAGCTGGTCCATATTAGTGCGCTTTTAACCTAGTCCTCCTGGCATTTACAACCTGCCCCTCCCATATTAACGTTTTAAAACCTAGTCCTCTGTCCGCTTAAAACCCAGTGTCAACCACATTGCATTTTTCATGTTCCACCGGAGCATTTTTATTCTTGTGTATCTATATTATATCCTTTACATTTCGGTTGAAGAAGTAAAGACAAAAGTTTCATAGGCACGTGACGTTAGTTGGCACAGCAAGTTTGGGTGGGTGGCTCTATGACAAAAGCTGTTCCGTTCGCATAGGACTTTCATTTGACACAAATTTGACCACTTTTGAAAAATTCCATTTTTGACCTAAAATCGCCTTAGTCCCCACCCCACCCAACCACAGCACCCTACAGCCACTTTGGGTACGCAGTTCTATGACAAAATTTGCTCAGCTCACTTAGGGCTTTCATTTGATACCAAATTTGACCACTGATGAACAATTTTATTTTAAAGTACCCACCCACCCCACCACAGCATCCTACAGTCACTTTGGGTACGTAGTTCTATGACAAAAATGCTAAGCTCACTTAGGGCTTTCATTTGATGCCAAATTTGACCACTTTTGAAAAATTTTATTTTAGACCCAAAATCGCCTGAGTCCCCACCCAAACCCACCACAGCACTCTACAGCCATGTTGGGTACGCAGTTCTATGACAAAAGTTGCTCAGCTCAGTTGACCACTTTTGAAAAATTTTATTTTCGACCACTTGACCCCCCACCCGACTGACCCTTCAAACGGCAAACTGGAACCAGCCCAGCAATATAGGCACGTCGGACGGCAAAACGGATACCGGGAATGAGCTGGGCACACCAGAAAACCGATATAGACAAAGTTTTGACAGGCCAGGTAGAGCCTACCATGGACCTCAAGGAAGCGGTTTCCGACTTGACCCTCCCGACGGCAAAGTGGAATCAGCCCAGCAAGATGGGTAAGTCTGACGGTAAAATTGACTGCGGGAATCGATTCTCCGTGCCAGAAAACCATTGTATGGAAGGTCTGAGCTTTTAAAGTTGAATAGATAGCGAGAAATTTCGATTTTTCATTTTTGGAATTTTCGACATTTTTGACGGGTCACTGTGGTCGCTAGGGAAGTGATAGAGAAACGCAACCTGGACCAGGGGCGGATCCAGGGGGGGGGCGGGGGGGAGGGGCGGCCGCCCCCACCCTCGCGATTCGAAGGTAGGAAAAATAAAGGAGAGAAAGAGGAAAAAGGGCAAAAAATCAAAAAATTTCGCGCCTTCGGCGCGAATTCTCTCCTTTTTAACCGCATATTTATTGCATTTGTGAAGAAAAAGCTTGAAATGCATCCGATTTTTTGGAGAAAATTACCATTTTTGCCTAAAAATGTCAAGAATTTTAAAAAATTTGTTCAGTTCTTCAGTATAAAAAGAATTAAATTTCCGAAGACCGATTTCATTGCAAAAACAAAAATTTCTTCAACTTTAGGGGGCTCCGCCCCGGACCCCGCTGGAACTATTTTGCCGCCCCCCCGTCACGAAATCCTGGATCCGCCAGTGACCTGGACCGTTAGTTAGTTCAATATGTAATTTCTGAATATAAAAAGAAATCAGCTCATATATACCGCTGCAGTTCACGCGAAAGCGGCGAACATTATGCACAATACAACCATCAAATAGGAGAAACCGGAAAAAAACATCGCCGCCATAACCGGTCCGGGGCGCAACTTTTTAACGGTAAGTGAAACGGGGCTGAAACTTCATAGATATACTAAACTCGATGTGCTCTAC
The DNA here is from genome assembly GCA_030248195.1 of Trissonchulus latispiculum. Classification (NCBI taxonomy): domain Eukaryota; kingdom Metazoa; phylum Nematoda; class Enoplea; order Enoplida; family Ironidae; genus Trissonchulus; species Trissonchulus latispiculum. The sequence goes on from JASAND010013136.1 coordinate 93,361, forward strand.
AATTTGCGCATGAAATCTGCGCAGGATCTGCGCAGGGTTTTGCGCAGCTTCTGCGCAGCTTATTTCACACTGTCTCCAGCCACTTTTCACACATATTACATATAGGGGTAGCTGCCGCGACCCCTATGACAAATACTAAAAATTTTCAAGCCTCCGGCGCTTCTACCTCAACTTTTAAAATTTTCGTCGCCTGCTGGCGCTTTTCTATCTTAATTTAAACAAAACGTTGTGCCTGCGACGCTATTTTGTTTCAACTTTTAAAATTTGTTGCACATGCGGCGCTTTTGTAGCTCAAGGTTTTATTTTTCGAGCCTGCGGCACCATTTAGATAACACCCAGTTTATTTTTTAGTGGGGGGGGGCTGGGCCCCCCCCGAAATTGTCCTCCCCCCCGAAAATAATTCCTCCCCCCCCCCGAAATCGCCCCTCCCGGGATTTTTGCTCCCCCGGATTTTTTGGAGGCCCAAATTTTTGCCAAAACTAGGCACATTTTCAAAAATTTTTCGGCTTCGCCGAAGATTTTTTCGTAAAAATAGCTATTTTTAGCTTAAATCCTGGCATTTTTGAGAACTTTTAGCGTTTCACCATGCAAAATACGCAAAAAAATACCATTTTTTGGCTCATTTATGCAACAAAAAATTCTCCCCCCCCCCCGAAAATTTCTCCCCCGCCGGGAAGCCCCCCCCCCCGAAAAAAAATCCCTAAAAAATACCCTGACATCTGCTGTGAATTAGGAGCTTGTACTCAGTTCGTTTCAAGGTTTCCATCACAAACTTTTCCATGATGTCAAAAAATTTCTCGTCTTTTAATAAAATCGTTAAAAAGGTTTCCATTAAGCATTTTTTTCATAATTTCAAAAATTTCTCAACTCGCGTGGGTCAATGGCTATACGTAAATTTCGCCGTCTGTGCTGCTGCAACACTTGCAACTGTTGAAACTCGTTGCCGCCGCACCCCCATCCCCCCCCCCACTAGCGTAAGCAAAAATTTTTTGACTCGCCCCCCCCTTTTCAGAATCCCTGGATGCGCCCCTGGGCAACTATATTAATTTATCAGGCAGGGCGGGTTGTGAAAGTAACCAGTCTTATGTTCACAAACGTTTAAACCAGAACTATACGTATGTATTGAATTGAAATTCTACCAGGTTGAGTTTTTGATCACCTTTTGTTCCAGAGCCTTCATTCGTTGCAGTTCACTGTCTTCATCATCTCATGGATCCGTCACACAACGTCGACTGGATTCAAGCTGAAATACCACAAGAAAAGTTGAAAAGTGACAGGTTTTAAACGTTTTATGCTAGCACAAATCACCACTAAAAATGTCACCAAACCAAGAAAAATGTCCCTCCGCAATAGGGCGAATTTTCATCCAGCCAAAAGTCACGCGAATTCATTGGGTAGTTTGAGAAATCGATATTTAAAACAAAATAATCGCAGTTTTGCTACAACGGCCTTTCGGCCAAATCTCTAGCTTAAAGCAATGAATAGCAGCTAATAGTCATTAATTAAATGTGCAATTAGACCGTGCATCCATTGAGTATGAGGAACACAAAATTGTCTGTAAGATTTGGCAATAATTTTGAAAAACTGATTTTCTCGAAAGACCATTTTTTTACCCCAAAAGTAGTTTATTGTCCGAACGGTATATACGTATATTTGACGAGTTTTTAAAATTACAGTTGTAAGTTTTACGGTTATTGAGTAATTTCACCTCAAAGTTGAGATTTCATGTGTTAAACATAGGAAATTAGAAAAGTTGTCACTTTGACATGTTATGAAATCTCAACTGTGAGATGAAATTACTCAATAACCGTAAGACTTACAACTTTAATTTTAAAACTCGTTAAAATATACCGTTTGGACAATAAAATATGTAAAAGTCAGCGAGATCGGAGATGACAAAATGACGAAAAATGAACGAAAAATGACAAAAAATGGACCCCTCTTAACCAGTGGAGAATGCTCAAAGGTTGTAGGTAAAAGCAAAAATGTCCATTTTGGCGCCCTCTTTCCAGCCATAACAACCAATCCGGTGTGGCGACTACGACTGATAGAATAATGGCAAAAATAAAAACATTTCTTAATCACTTGGAGCCTGTAAGGTCAAATTTGCACAAAGCGCTACCAGCACCTTAAACACAAACAAAGGAGATTTTCAAAAGCCAATTTGAAAAGGATTTTTGTAAAAAGGCTGGATTTTTTATTTAGTTCTAGTAAACACAACCAGCTCATTCGATTGGAACAACAGCGTGTTTATTAAAAAGGAGGGGACGTCATATATACGCCCATGTCCGCATGCCCCGTCACAAAGACCTGGCTGCGCCACTGGTCTAGCCCATAACTACTTGTTACAGCAAGGTTAACAAAAAAATCACCCCGAAAATTCGCAAAAAAATCACCACCTACAGGATTAGTAACAAGCCGCAGCTGGAAAATTTTTTTGCATGGTAATCGTCAGAGGTCCCAACCTTAACGTATGTAAGCTGGACCGCCGAGGCCCAACTCCTTCGACCAGAGTACCCAAAATAGTCGACCCACCCCAAAACCGACCCCCGGACAACTCCGGACTAAAACTGAAAATTTGGCTATTACTCACTACGAACTTGGCTTAGCTAACCCATATTCTACATATAACATGTCCACACTCTGCACTATCTAGCCATATGCTGGATACCTTGCCATGACCTCTGGGCTGGCCCACGGTGGGTGGTATTTTTTGCGAACTTTTTGCAAAAAAATCACCCACAACTTGCTGTAAAAAAGGTGCGGGGTGGCTGCTACTGCAAAACTAACGCCAAATTCGAGCTCTACGACCCCGAAAACCTATATAGCACATGTGTTTGGGTACCTCAGACCCGTCTGACCCACTGACTGGCTGTTAGTCATGACGCCGATCCTCCGGACCCCTGGGGTGGTCAGGATCACATATGTGGGTCAAATTTGAATTCTACGCCCCGAAAAACCTATATAGGCGAGTTTTTAGGCCTCCTGGGCCTTGAAATAAAATTTTTAACCAGTCACGTGACCCTGGGCCAAGTCACGTGACTAGTCCAGACGCGAAATTACTAATTACTTAATTGTTTGTGCTGTGCTTACTAGAGCAATAGAACACCAAATAAGTGGATTCCTAGCTTCCTGGAGTCAATAAACAGTGTTAAGAGAATTGGTCATGGTAGCCACTTTGGACCCAGGGACCCAGAATCGAAATTCGAAGTTAAGGCTACCCAAAAGAAACTTCGGGGTCCAAATTCCACACATAATAACTCTATGAACTATGCTCTATTTATACACCAAAAGAATATTTTCCTAGCTGTATCCTGAGATTAGATCCATGGGTGATTTTTTGCGAACCCGTGATTTTTTTGCGAATTCGTTAACAAAAAATCACAAAAAGTTTTTATTACTCTCGCTACACAGGAGCTATCGACATGAAATTTGCACCATACATAGCGAGGATCATTACCAGTTGATACATACCAATTATGATACCAAAATTATTTCGATCGGACTTCATTTGCGAAAATGGCAGCAAAAATTCGATTTTTGATTTTTTTATTTACCCTGCTATAGTACTAGTCAAGATACAAAAAGAAAACTTAGAAAAAAAGAAAGAAAAAGAACTAGAATTAGATCGGTTGATTCCTTCACCTGGCACTATCTACAGATTCCGAGCGCCGAACCCCATCGGCCACAGGTGCCAGAGGGCCAACCCCTCCCTCGGGGAGGTCACGTGATACCGCCCCCTGATTTCGATTCCCAAGTTCGTCGCCGAGACCACCCACAAAGCCACTGTCATCAGAACAGGTCCCATTCATGGGAGCCACAACCGGCCACTCGTCCAGACAGAGAGCTTGGCTTGGAAGGAGGCAACGGGGCGCCATCATGAAGGACTCCACTGATATTAAGCTGATTATCTGAAATAGAAGAAAAAATCGTATTGAAAACAAACAGGTGGCGTAACAATGGTCCACATTCAAGTCTACCATCTGACTGACTGAAGGATCGAATCAGTACCGATATTAATTGACTCGATTTAGTCAAAATTTTGTTATGGGACAACGTTATTTAAACTCAATTAATACACCGTCCAATTGCTCTCACACCTAATTGTTTTAAGCTAGATATTTGATCGAAAAATTATATATATACTGGCAAAACTAAACTGCGTTTTTTGTTTTCTACATCGACTTCCCAACGCGCAACGATTAAAACTTTGTGTTTATAATATTTCGATGAAGAATATATACTTTCAGATCAGAAACGAAAAAACCTATGACAACTCTAGGTTCGATAGCCAGCCAGTGTTAAAACACAACGCCTGCGTGCGTCCAATTTGTGTCTGCTTCGAGCTCCTTTAGTGCAAGCTGGCAAACAAATGGGGGGGGGGGGGGGGGGGGGGGGGGGGGGGGGGGGGGGGGGGGGGGACGTGACTAAATTTTTTAATTTTATTTGAAATTTTAGAAATTTATTCAATTTCTACAGTTTGGGCATCCTATGACAGAGAAAACGCCTTTCTGTTGCATTCAAAGCCAAACCCGATCCTTTCTAGTGAAAAAATAGGCCATTTTTGACGAAATTGAAAAATTTGGCTTGAAATGGCACCATGTCAGATTTCGGCCGCCTGGCCCACACATACAAGGGTGAACCTACACTCAGTAAAATTACAGGGTATTTTTAGGGATTTTTTCCGGGGGGGGGGAGAAATTTTCGAGGGGGGGGGAGAATTTTTTGCAAAAATGAGCCAAAAAATTGTATTTTTGGCGTATTTTACATGGTAAAACGCAAAAACTTCTCAAAAATGCCAGGATTTGTGCTAAAAATTGCTGTTTTTACGAAAAAATCTCCGGGAAGCCGGAAAATTTTTAAAAATTGGCCTATTTTTGGCAAAAATTTGGGCCTCCAAAACATCCCGGGGGGGGTCAATTTCGGGGGGGCCGCCCCGCCCCCTGTAAAATATACCCTGAAATTTATACCAAATTGACTAGGAGGCTCTATTGTACATACTAACAAATGCATGAAGTTTCCCTTGCTGCTAATGGTTAGAAAAAAATCCCAATATAAAATTTGGGTTTTCCCGCCGAGTTTAGGTCACCCCCCAGGTCGCACCACAGGCGCTAGAGGTAAATTGCACCATTGTGAAGTTTGAGAAGTATCCTCCGTGTAACTGTAATCCGTTTTGGGTTAGGCCTTTCCAGTAGTTCATGGTGACACATCAAAGTTGGCCCTGTCTGATGTTGGGGCCAAAACTTTTTTCCCAGTCCCAAAAATTTGGCTGAGAAACAGCAGGGGGGGCTACAATAATAAACCCACTAGAGTAGTTTTCAACGCTCTTTAATTTGCCATGCCCTAAGCTATCTACACACACAATTTAATGTGTTTCACCGTTTACAGTACGTCTATAGCCAACGTTCTATTAATTGTTGCTACATAACAGTACAGCACCGCACAGCGCAGCAACTGTGCGCAATGTGTTCAGCGACCCCGACAGACAAACCTTATATATACGTATATATATAATATGCATCCCACAGATTACAAAAAAGGCCTATTTAGAATAAATTATAAATTATAAAGAATAAATTATTTAGGCCTATTTAGAATATTGTCTGTGGAGTTGGGACTTATTTTTCCAAAATAGCAATTTGGCCGAAAAAAATTTGGGCCTGCTGCCTGAGTGATCCCGGCCAAATATGCATCGAAAATCGCACTCGTTATGATACGATAACCTTCAAAAACTTTCTTATGCAGCAAACCGCGTGTTTCTAGCTTGTTCCCTGAGTGCTGCAGTATAGCGCGGCGGGAAAAAAAACCCAAATTTTAGAATTTTGGCTGTAACTTTTTTATTAAGCGACAAATCTAAAATCTAACGATAACTACCATGAGGCCTTGCGAAGAGCTTCAAAATGAGCTATAAAACGTCTCTCTAGCGCTTACCGTTGGCGAGAAATTTTCGACCAAACCGATGGGAAAAAACCCCAATGCGGGGAAAAAAACCCATGGGCGGGAAAAACCCAGCCGAATTTTTTGCTGCAAGCACGCCAGAACGGTTTTGACTATACCATTCGAAAGAGCGGGTCATTTTTAGTACATCTGAATCATAAAATACCAATATTTTTGCAAAAAATCATGTCAAATTGACTTTTCAAAATTTCGTATGTTTAGCACGTAAACATAGGCAAATTTTGGAAATTTTTGAAATTTGCTTAATTTCTGCAGTTTAAGCATCCTATCACATAGAAAACGTGTTTTTATTGCATTTAAAGCCAAACCCGACCTATTTTATTGAAAAATTTAGCGGTTTTTGGCGAAATTTGAAAATTTGGCTTGAAATGGCACCATCTCAGATTTTGGCCACCTGGACCTCACATAGAAGGTCGAACCTAGGTAAACTCTAAACCAAATTAATCAGGAGGCTCTACTGAGCTAAGAAATGCATGAATTTTTCCTTTGCTAATCGCTGCTAATGGTTAGAAAAAATTTCATTTCGAAATTTGGGTTTTTTCCCGCACATGGGTTTTCCCGCCGAGTTTAGGTCACCCCCAGGTCGCACCACAGGCACTAGAGCCAAATTGAGTACACCATCGTGAAGTTCGAGACATATCCTCTCTGTGAAACAGTAATCCGTTTTGGGCTAAGTCTTTCCAGTAGTTCAGGGTGACCCCCCTCAAAGTTGACCTTGCCTGACCCCCATGTTGGGACCAAAAATTCCAAAATTTTCAAAGTCCCAAAAAATTTGATAGAGAGAGAGAGAGAGAGAGAGAGAGAGAGAGAGAGAGAGAGAGAGAGAGAGAGAGAGAGAGAGAGAGAGAGAGAGAGAGAGAGAGAGAGAGAAGCAGTGGGAGCTACAATAATACACCCTCTAGGGTAGTTTTGGACGGACTTTAAGATAGGCTATTAAAATCCGATCTAGCTCATATGGGTGACTCACACTGGCGATGGGTTTTTTTCCCGCATATCGGTTTGGGTTTTTTTCCCGCCGCGCTATACGTATATATTGGTCTTTTTTTGACCATCTTAGCGGTCAGGCCGCTTTTGGCCGGCCGCACAGGTGACCGACCGGGCCGGGCAGCTAAAAGTTGTCCAAAAGGTACACTGTCACATATATACATAGAGAAAAACCAAACTTCAATGCCCTGCTGAGATGGTTCACTTTGTGAGTAGTTAGAAGAAAAGTGCGTCTCCAAGCGTCACTTACAGCGAAAAAACAAACGGACATAACTTGTCCCGGAAGCGAAGTTGAAAAGTTGAAAAAATTTTAACCAAAACATTTTGCGACTGGCAGTATACGTATACTCGTCGCGCTGATTCCAACGATACAAACTTTGTCTAGTTTCGTTGAGTATTTAGCTGGCAAGGTGCTCGAACGGGTCTCTAAGGGCCACAAGGCGCCCTTTACACCCATATCATGGGGGGTAGGAGGGCAACGCGTCCCTCTATAATAAGGTTTCGGCACCTTGTTAGTTGGTTTGCTTAACACTAATTTGAAATTTTCGCTGAAACATTGTTTTCAAAAAAAAATACCCGTCCATACGCGACTTCTGCCGGAGCCACACCCGGTCCCATTACTTTGCGGCTACATAACTCAACTCACACAACGTAAATTTAGTCAAAAATTTTTATTGCCACTTAATAAAAAGCTTAAAAGCCGATATGAACTTAACTTCAAACACATTACAATGCTAACAAAAATTAGTCAGCTTCTGGCTAGCATATACCTGTCCAATTCGTTAGGTTTCACCCAGTAGGGGGTTAAAGGGCTTTCCAAGACGTCCCCAGTTTGAGGCTAAGGCGGATGCGGCAAATGCTGTTACACACTGGAACAAAAACAAACTAGCGAAAAGTTTGAGACAAAACCAGGTATATATATATAGATGGGTGCATGGCAGTTTATGTCCCCCTCATGGGCCTATTCAGGGGAAGGGTTTTGGTGGTTGAAACTCTCTCTCTCTCTCTCTCTCTCTCTCTCTCTCTCTTTGGTTTGTTTGAGGGAAAATTAATCAAGTTTTTGTCAATAATTTGTATTTAGTAAACTTACGTATGTAAAAGCCCAATCTTTTTCAACGTTAGAAAGACTGGACCCCCACCCCCCAGTGACCCAGATTTGAACTCCTCCCAGGATTTTGCTTATTTTTATTGGGGGTGGATTCATCGGCGACCCCCCCCACGAGGAGCCCCCCCCCCGAAGCCCCCATAATCCAAAAAATGCAGATTTAATTTTAGTAAATTCTCAAACATTTTCGGCTCCCCGGTTTTAACGAAATTTTCATATTTAGTTTCAAAAAATAAAAATAGTCATTTTTAGCGATTTTTAACTTAAGAAAAATTAGGCCCAAGTGGGAATCGAATAAGAGCGAAATTAAACCCCTCGTTATTGTGCGTAAAGCCGAATATATATTAGTAAATAAAGAAGCGATCTAGCTAGTGAAAAGTTGTTGAGTAAAAGAAAGTCGATTGGGTGGAAGAGCAAAGTTGTAGAGTGAAAACCGACCTTCGTTTCGATAGAGAAAAAGGTAAATATATAATAAATATAAATACAAATAGGTATATATTAGTGATGTGCGCCGGAGCTCCGCTCCGACGGAGCTCCGGAGCGGAGCTCCGATTTTCGGTGCTCCGGAGCGGGCTTCTGCTCCGGGGCTCCGGAGCTCCGGAGCTCCGGGTACCCGGAGCAGCCTTTTTCAAGCTTTGAAGCTTCTAAGAAAAATTTGAAAGTATGATTTTTCTGTGAAGTCCACTATTTCTCCTTACAGTACATAAGACTGTACAGAATGAATTTTCTAGTTATCGTACACCTGTTTTTAACAATTTTCTATTTTCTCATTGCTGCTTTCTTCTATTTCTCAAGACGATTTTTTTCTGGAGACAATTTAAACTTGTAAATTTGCTACGTAAATAAAATAAAAAATTAAAAACAACTCTAATACATTTATGAATTGATTAGGTAAAACTTAAAATTCGTACTTGTTATTAATTAATCAATTTATACATAACATTTTCCGTTAAATCTATTCCATGGAAACTTTCAACATCTGCATCTGTTTTCTTTGCTTTCATCAAGCCCATCTTGTCTGATATCTTTCAGATTGAAATTTTGTTAGTTTAGATTCATATAATATTTTGATTATACATATGCATCCTCAAGATAACTGAAATAGCGGACAAAAGATATCTGGTCCACATCTGTTAAATTTGTAATATTTTATGCATGTATTTGAAAAAATCGGTATAAATTTTATTTGATGAAATTACTGCAAAAAATGTGGAGTATTTCATGCGAAATTTCAATTTGTCAAATCTTGAAAAGTGAAACATTTACAATACACTGCCCAGTAAACTAACATGGGTTTTTATGTGAACGCAGCAGCAACGCAATTAATTAGCCTAAATTCTGTGAAATATTATCAAAATCTGAATTTTATTTCAGATCAAAAATACAGCTAACAAATGTTTATTGGTATGCCGCAATCAGCATCTAAAAATAAACAGTTATGTGAGCGATAAAAGTATACAGCGAGTAGGCATGCTTTTTAATGAATAAACAACCTGTTTTTAGCTTAAAACAATATTTTTACATTTTTGCCCCCGCTCACTGTCGGAGCTCCGCGGAGCTCCGGAGCTCCGGAGCTCCGGTGCTCCGACAGCCCGCTCCGGCCGGAGCTCCGGAGCAGGCAAAGTTCTCAGCGCACATCATTAGTATATATATCCTTTAAATTCCGGTTGAAGAAGTAAAGACAAAAGTTTCATGGGCACGTGACGTTATTTGCCACAGCAAATATTGGTGGATGGTTCCATGTCAAAAGTTGCTCAGCTCACTTAGGGCTTTCATTTGATACCAAATTTGACCACTTTTGAAAACTTTCATTTTTGACCGAAAATCGCCTAAGTCCCCACCCCACCCCACCACAGCACTCTACAGCCACTTTGAGCATGCAGTTCTATGACAAAAGTTGCTCAGCTCGCTTAGGGCTTTCATTTGGTACCAAACTTGACCACTTTTCAAAAATTTTATTTTCGACCACTTGACCCCCCACCCGACTGACCCTTCAAACGGCAAAGTGGAACCAGCCCAGCAAAATAGGTACGTCGGACGGCAAAACGGATACCGGGAATGAGGTGGGCACACCAGAAAACCCCTATAGACAAAGTTTTGAGAGGCCAGGTAGAGCCTACTATGGACCTCCAGGAAGCGGTTTCCGACATGACCCTCCAGACGGCAAAGTGGAACCAGCACAGCAAGATGGATGAGTCCTACGGCAAAAAGGACACCGGGAATGAGCTGGGCGCACCAGAAAACCCCTATAGACAAAGTTTTGAGAGGCCAGGTAAAGCCTACTATGGACCTCCAGGAAGCGGTTTCCGACTTGACCCTCCCGACGGCAAAGTGGAACCAGCCCAGCAAGATGGGTGGGTCTGACGGTAAAACTGACTGCGGGAATCGATTCTCCGTGCCAGAAAACCATTGTATGGAAGATTTGAGCGTTCAAAGTTAAATAGATAGCGAGAAATTTCGATTTTTCATTTTTCGAATTTTCGCCATCTTTGACGGGCCACTGTGGTCGCTAGGGAAGTGATAGAGAAACGCAACCTGGACCGTTAGTTAGTTCAATATATGTAATTTCTGAATATAAAAAGAAATCAGCTCCAGCTCGTAACGTTCGACCTGAGCGACGACCACAAAAATGGTCACTTTTCGCTATGAGCCGACTTTGCGGCGCCACTGCGGCGCTGTGGCGCAGCTGCGGCGCAAAAAAGTTGTGATTCTTAAATTCTTTAGAGGGTACTACTAGACCCCATAGCCCTTTAGGTTGGCCCACCGCTGCAGATCACGTGAAAGCGGCGAACATTATGTACACAATACAACCATCAAATAGGAGAAACCGGAAAAAAACATCGCCGCCATAACCGGTCCGGGGCGCAACTTTTTAACGGTAAGTGATACGGGGCTGAAACTTCACAGACATACTAAACTCGATGTGCTCTACAATTTGCGCATGAAATCTGCGCAGGATCTGCGCAGGATTTTGCGCAGCTTCTGCGCAACTTATTTTACACTGTCTCCAGCCACTTTTCACACATATTATAGGGGTCGCTGCCGCGACCCCTATGATAAAAAACCCGGTCTAGGTACCTTTTTAAGATTTCATGTGCCATTGAAAATGCAGCATCAAACGGACAGGTATCATAAAGTTTAACACATAACAGAGGGCAATTTTTGAAAAATGCTAAAAACGATGTAATTTGTTGATAAAACTTATTAGTCTATCGTGTAGAATTTACTGTCACAATCCACAATTGGACCTGTCTTGGGTCCTCCAGTACCGAAATGGCACTTTCAGGGTTTTTGGCCCTTAGCTAGGCAGTAGGGATCGGCCGGAGCAAGGAATTTTGCTCCAGCCGGAGCCGGAGCCGGAACCGGATTTTTTATTGTCAATATTTAGGCCAAAAGTCCTCAACGACCAATATTTTAAGGCCATTACAAAAATGGTTATCAAAATATTGTTAATACATATTTAAGGGTATATATATAAGTGAGTTTTTATGCATTGTTTAGGGTGGGGTGGGGACATGGCGATTTAGGGTCATTTCAAAAGCGGTCTAATTTGGTGTCAAATGAAATCCCGAAGCGAACTGAATAACTTTCGCCATAGAACCACCCACCCAAACTGTCTTTATGTCTTTACTATTACTTTCTCAACCGAAATTGATAGACATGGGCCCAACACACATACGTATATATATATATATATTATCCCCTTTTTGTGCGGAGCATTTTTGTTACTTGTATATATACGTACAAAAATAAAAATGCTCCGATGGAGCATGAAAAATGCAATATGGGTGACACTGGGTTTTAAGCGGACAGAGGACTAGGTTTTAAAACGTTAATATGGGAGTGGCAGGTTGTAAATACCAGGAGGACTAGGTTAAAAGCGCACTAATATGGACCAGCTTCGCTGAACAACCCATATTCGCGGAAACTGTCCGGACTGATGCTGGTGGCAGTTCTTCAGTAACAGTTTACCAATTTGTGAGCATAGCTCTGCGTCTGCAACAGTTGTATTCGTAATACTTAATAATAATTAATACAACTTACAACCCAACTTAATTGAATTAATCATAGGGGTCGCGGTAGCGACCCCTATAATATGAGTGAAAATGGTCGAATGACCGTGTAAAACAAGGCTGCGCAGAAGCTGCGCAGATTCCTGCGCAGATCCTGCGCAGATTATGTGCGCAAAAAATTGTACGTGTCGAGTTTAGTATGTGTGCGAAGTTTCATCCCCGTACCACTTTCCGTTAAAAAGTTATGCCAAAAATCGCTTACGAGAGTGATGTTTTTTTTTTTTTCCGGTTTCTCGCTTTTGATGTCTCATAAGGGGGTTTTGTAGCTTGAATAACTACAGATAGAAAAATTTTTGCCTATGAAACCCATATATATTCTTGTAGTACAAATCAAAAATAAGAAAATAAGCTAGTTTTTATGCCTCCCAGGGCCGGAAAAAATTTTTGGCTGGGGGCCAAAGTCGGCCAAAACGCTAAAATGGCCAAAAAGTATGCTTCAAAGGCGCCTTAATAAGTCAGATTGGGCTATATATGGGGCAATACTGACTATATGGTTAAACAGTACACATATCGGGGTCGTTCAAATGCTATATGATTTTCCGTCTTCGTGCGTAATTTTTCGGTACTGGCCGGCCAAAGTTGGTTAATTTTGGGTCGAACTTTGAACTTAATTTTTTCGCTTATTTTGCTACATGGGTGGCTCAAATTTTGCATACAAAGGTTTTTTGGGACGGAGAATCGATTCCCACTATCAGTTTTGCTGCCCGAGTAACCCAAGTTGCTGGGCTGGTTCCACTTGACCGTCTGAGGGGTCATGTCGGTAACCGCTTCCCGGAGGTCCATAGTAGGCTTTACTTTGCCTCTCCAAACTTTGTCTATAGGGGTTTTCTGGTGCGCCCAGCTCATTCCCGGTGTCCGTTTTGCCGTCTGACCCACCCATCTTGCTGTGCTGGTTCCACTTTGCCGTCTGGAGGGTCCGGTCGGTACCGACTTCCGGGAACACCATATAGGACTGTACATAGCCTGACAAAACATTGTCTATAGGGGTTTTCTGGTGCGCCCAGCTCATTCCTGGCATGCGTTTTGCCGTCTGACCCACACATCTTGCTGTGCTGGTTCCACTTTGCCATCTGGAGGGTCAGGTCGGTGGGAGGTCATGGGGTCAAAAATGAAAATTTTCAAAAGTGGTCAAATTTGGTATCAAATGAAAGCGCTAAGCGAGCTGAGCAACTTTTGTCATAGAACTGCATGCTCAAAGTGGCTGTAGAGTGCTGTGGTGGGGTGGGGTGGGGACTTAGGCGATTTTCGGTCAAAAATGAAATTTTTCAAAAGTGGTCAAATTTGGTACCAAATGAAAGCCCTGAGCGAGCTGAACAACTTTTGTCATAGAACTGCATGCTCAAAGTGGCTGTAGAGTGCTGTGGTGGGGTGGGGTGGGGACTTAGGCGATTTTTGGTCAAAAATGAAATTTTTCAAAAGTGGTCAAATTTGGTACCAAATGAAAGCCCTGAGCGAGCTGAACAACTTTTGTCATAGAACTGCATGCTCAAAGTGGCTGTAGAGTGCTGTGGTGGGGTGGGGTGGGGACTTAGGCGATTTTTGGGCAAAAATGAAATTTTTCAAAAGTGGTCAAATTTGGTACCAAATCAAAGCCCTGAGCGAGCTGAACAACTTTTGTCATAGAACTACATGCTCAAAGTGGCTGTAGAGTGCTGTGGTGGGGTGGGGTGGGGACTTAGGCGATTTTTGGTCAAAAATGAAATTTTTCAAAAGTGGTCAAATTTGGTACCAAATGAAAGCCCTGAGCGAGCTGAACAACTTTTGTCATAGAACTGCATGCTCAAAGTGGCTGTAGAGTGCTGTGGTGGGGTGGGGTGGGGACTTAGGCGATTTTCGGTCAAAAATGAAATTTTTCAAAAGTGGTCAAATTTGGTACCAAATGAAAGCCCTGAGCGAGCTGAACAACTTTTGTCATAGAACTGCATGCTCAAAGTGGCTGTGGAGTGCTGTGGTTGGCTTGCTTGCTACTGTTGAAAGATATCTATACATACCTTCATGAGCATACATATATAAAATAAGAGAAAACAAGAACAAAAAGTGCTCCTTCGTCGCATGTAAAATACATATGAGTCTTCGTAGGCAGGTTGTACATAAGCAAAAACTAGCCTGTAAAATACATATGAGTTCCGTAGGGAGGTTGTAAATTAAGGAAAACAAGTTGCAACCGCTTAACATATGAGCCTGTCCTACAACGAGGCTCATATTGGCGTCACAGTTCATTCCACATTAAAGCCTCATTAAAGAACCTCAGCTTCATCCACATTACGGAAAAATGAATAGACGTAATGGCCCAGAAGAAATGGACTGAAGTGAAGTACGACTGCTCAAGCTGAACTGTACATGCAACCTGATGTTTCCTGAAACACTATGGCACACCTCTAATGCATTCTCGAAACACTTTCACATTATACACACGCAGAATGCGTTCCCACTTGGCTGTGAGTCAGGGCGCCTCATGGCGTACCGTATTGAGCATATGCACACTATAATGACTGATCAACATTATATATATGAAGGATAATTTGTAATGAAAAGCTTTATGCAGTATGTATTTATATAAAAGTAAAATATATATCTGCAAATTATTCGTATTATGACATACGCCAATATGAGCCTCGTTGTAGGACAGGCTCATATGTTAAGCGGTTGCAACTTGTTTTCCTTAATTTACAACCTCCCTACGGAACTCATATGTATTTTACAGGCTAGTTTTTGCTTATGTACAACCTGCCTACGAAGACTCATATGTATTTTACATGCGACGAAGGAGCACTTTTTGTTCTTGTTCCGCAGCACTCTACTGTAGGGCAACCAGACGCAAACGTCACTGCCAAGAAAGGAGATTTATACGGCATCATTTCCAATGCTATTCTGCACGTGTCTGCAGAATTTCAGACGATTGCAACTTTTTTGTTTAGCTAGTTATAGGCCGTGCTGTACTTCCGCAGCACTCTACTGCAGCGCAACTAGACGCAAACGTCACTGCCAAGAAAGGAGATTTATACGGCATCATTTCCAATGCTATTCTGCACGTGTCTGCAGAATTTCAGACGATTGCAACTTTTGTTTAGCTAGTTATAGGCCGTGCTGTACTTCCGCAGCACTCTACTGCATCGCAACTAGACGCAAACGTCAGTGACTAGAAAGGAGTTTTGTATGGAAACCTTTCGAACGCTATTCTGCACGTGTCTGCAGAATGTCAGACGATTGCAACTTTTTTGTTTAGCTAGTTATAGTCGGTGTTGTACTTCCGCAGCACTCTACTGCAGCGCAACTAGACGCAAACGTCACTGCCAAGAAAGGAGATTTAGGTAGTGCGCGTCAGCGCACTACCTAGAATAGGGAAAAAAAGGCGTATTGCGGCCTCTTGGAACATAGTTTCCCCTGTTGCCGGCGGAGGAGTTGAGGTAGATCCTTCATATTTTACCAGTAGAAACCCTTTCACGAGGGGTACATGCTGTGCAAATTTGAGCAAAATCGGCCGAGCCGTTTTTGAGATATGACAGATTCAATTTTTCAATGCACGACTTTCTCTCCATTTTTCTTTTTTCCCCCCCACCCTAGAGTTGGAGGTCTTAGATTTCCTATACCATATTGGGTTTTTTTTGAACAACTTTTTCCCCATTTTTGGGGAAATGAGTATGGAGTAGGTAGGGCCTCCCCATAGGTCTGTGTACATAGCAGGATTTCGATTTTTTCGAAGATAGTTTTTTTCCAGAATGGTCAACCCTTCTGTTCAAGTAAACTTGAACTGGGGCAGGCCGATGGGTCTGAGGTTCGCCGAGGGAGCATGGCCCCACGGCCCTAATTGCCATGGGGACATGGGGTATATGAATTTTGGATCTGGCCCCTGTAGTTTTCTGGCCAGGGGCCACTAGTTAACGTGTAAAAGGGGGTCTGGGCCTACGGAGTAGGCAGCCCTATACATAAGAGCTGCTGGGCTGAGGTTTCGTATTCGAATAGGAACCCCTCTATATGGTGAATCTAAATGGCCCATTAGTTTCGCTGTAGGACCTATCCATGTGGCTGGGGGGCACCCTGATGGTGGTGGGTCCTACCGTGTCGCAACTCCAACTTTAACCTCTTCTACAGAAATATCTACAGTGAGCAGCTCTCTCTTATTTGGGATTTGAGGTGGGGTGCGGGAGTACTACAGCATAGACTATAGTAGGTTTCTGCCCGGACCCCCTGTGGCGCCCCGGCCAGGGGTCCGGACCGTGAACCATGCCCAAAATGGCCAAAAATCGATTTTTCTAAAAGTGGCCAAGTTTGGTATCAAATGAAAGCCCTTGGTGAGGCGAACATTTTTTGTCATTGGAGGACCCCTCCAAAGTGGCCCCAGTGGCCTGTATTCCGACCAGGGTCCGATCGGTCCAAAATGGCCAAAAATAGATTTTCCAAAAGTGGCCATGTTTGGTATCAAACAGTTCTTGGTGAGGCGAACATTTTTTGTCATTGGAAGACCCTCCAAAGTGGTCCCAGCGGCCTGTGGCGCCCTGGCCAGGGTTCGGACCGGTCCAAAATGGTCAAAAATCGATTTTTCCAAAAGTGGCCATGTTTGGTATCAAATGAAAGCCCTTGGTTGCTTCCAAAAAGTATGGCCGGGCCGATATTCGGTGACGTATATGTATGTATATAGCTTTCTGGTAAAGCCGGACTTCGACTTGTCTCTTTTGTACTACAGGCTGTGGGGGGCATCGCCCCCTTTGAAAACCCCAACACTCTTTAGCAAGGACGTTATCATACGTATATATATACGTATATACAGAAAAAAGTGTACTCGGGGGGACATGGTTTCCTGGGAAATAGTGTCCGGGGGGTACAATAGAATAACAGGCTGCAAGAATTTCATACTCTGTGTATATAACAGATTTACTACTGTTTTTATTCAAATAGATGAGAAATCTAGCGAATTGTGACAATAAACCGTTTTTACTTTAAGGTTCTTGAATTTTGGTCAAAATATTCGAAAAGTGCAAAAATGTGGCCTAACGGGTCCTGGCACTTTCGTAGATACATGGGGCAGAGGGGGCGGCCGCCCTTCCCGAAATAAATTTGCCCCTGGGAAAAATGTTGGGTAAAAAAGATTTTACGACCGCGCTAAATTTATTATTAACATGACAAATTGTATATACTATAATTCTCCAAGTGCGATTGAAATTAATGTATTTTATACTTCCGCGCCTTCGGCACGCAGCTGAGGTATGGTTATGTATATTGCTTTTTATTTCTTAGACCAGAACTTTCGACTGGTTAGGGCTAGCACGACTTTGATACTATATATATATATATATATATATATATATATATATATATAAATACATATATATATATATATATATATATATATATATATATATATATATATAATTAGGGTCTGCCCTAAGCTTTCGAATGAGGTATACTTTGTCTAAAACTTGTTTTTGAGTACTTTTTAGCTTAGTTGTAGCAGTACGTATATATATACAGTACATGCCAAAGAAAAGGGCACCGTCACTGCCAAATGTCCCTCTTTGGAGCGACTGTGATATGACTTTGACAAGACTTTCATATGAAACAGTTTGTTTGCATTAAGAGCAATTGAAATGGTCACAGAGAAGTCACAGCTTTTGCATGCTGCCCATATTAATGTCATTGAAAAAAGTCAGTGACAGATCTCAGCCCTGAAAGTGCTAATCACTAATGCAAACAAAGGGTTTCATATGAAATTCTTGCAAAAGTCATATCACAGTAGCTCCAAAGAGGGATATTTGGCAGTGACGGGGCCCATTTCTTTGGCGTGTACGGTATATATATATATATATATATATATATATATATATATATATATATTAATGATGTGCGCTGAGAACTTTGCCTGCTCCGGAGCTCCGGCCGGAGCGGGCTGTCGGAGCACCGGAGCTCCGGAGCTCCGACAGTGAGCGGGGGCAAAAATGTAAAAATATTGTTTTAAGCTAAAAACAGGTTGTTTATTCATTAAAAAGCATGCCTACTCGCTGTATACTTTTATCGCTCACATAACTGTTTATTTTTAGATGCTGATTGCGGCATACCAATAAACATTTGTTAGCTGTATTTTTGATCTGAAATAAAATTCAGATTTTGATAATATTTCACAGAATGTTTAGGCTAATTAATTGCGCGTGCTGCTGCGTTCACATAAAAGCCCATGTTAGTGTATTGTAAATGTTTCACTTTTTCAAGATTTGACAAATTGAAATTTCGCATGAAATACTCCACATTTTTTGCAGTAATTTCATCAAATAAAATTTATACCGATTTTTTCAAATACATGCATAAAATATTACAAATTTAACAGATGTGGACCAGATATCTTTTGTCCGCTATTTCAGTTATCTTGAGGATGCATATGTATAATCAAAATATTATATGAATCTAAACTAACAAAATTTCAATCTGAAAGATATCAGACAAGATGGGCTTGATGAAAGCAAAGAAAACAAATGCAGATGTTGAAAGTTTCCATGGAATAGATTTAACGGAAAATGTTATGTATAAATTGATTAATTAATAACAAGTACGAAATTTAAGTTTTACCTAATCAATTCATAAATGTATTAGAGTTGTTTTTAATTTTTTATTTTATTTACGTAGCAAATTTACAAGTTTAAATTGTCTCCAGAAAAAAAAATCGTCTTGAGAAATAGAAGAAAGCAGCAATGAGAAAATAGAAAATTGTTAAAAACAGGTGTACGATAACTAGAAAATTCATTCTGTACAGTTTTATGTACCGTAAGGAGAAATAGTGGACTTCACAGAAAAATCATACTTTCAAATTTTTCTTAGAAGCTTCAAAGCTTGAAAAAGGCTGCTCCGGGTACCCGGAGCTCCGGAGCTCCGGAGCCCCGGAGCAGAAGCCCGCTCCGGAGCACCGAAAATCGGAGCTCCGCTCAAGAACTCCGTCGGAGCGGAGCTCCGGCGCACATCACTAATATATATATATATATATATATATATATATATATATATATATATATATATATATAGAAAAGACGCAATTTTTAGCATTGTTAGCCCATTTTATCCCCCCTACGTTTGGTCCTCCCCCACTCTCCCCCTATCCCCCATTTTTGGTTTAGTGTCAACTAGAGATGCACCGGGGCCGCCACTACAGGGCCGGGGCTGGGCCGGGACCTCATCGTGGCCGGGGCCACCTTGGCCATGGCACCGGGGCAGGGGCCTGGAAATTGGGGGCCCAAATAGAAAATTTTCAAAAATTTTCTTGAAAATTCAAATTTTGCATTAATTTCGGATATACAAACGTTACTATCGTTGTTTTCATTCAAATTGATGGGAAAACAAGCAATTTGTAACACTTTTTGACTTTTGAACTTTGAACTTGAATTTTGGACTTTCCCCTTAATGCCAAAAATAGTCTTCAAAAATTTTCGGGCTTCGCCGGAGATGTTTTCGTAAAAATAGCTATTTTTCGCTTCAATCCTGGCATTTTTGAGAACTTTTTGCGTTTCTTCGTGCAAATACGCTAAACATACAAATTTTTGGCTCATTTTTGCAAAAAATCTCCTCCCTCCGAAAGCTTCTCGTCCTCCCCGCCGGGGAAGCCCCCCCTCCCAAAAGAAATCCCTAAAAACGCCCTGATTATATATGTGGTAAAAACTACCGAACTAGTTTTTTTCACAAAAGTGACCCCCTCTTAGCTGTTTTGACTCAACCGTTGCATGTTTTTGTCTGTTTCAGGTCATGCGTGTTTGGAACATTATCAGAGGGGCCGCTAACGAACGGCCCCTATAATTATGAGTCTAAGGTCCCCAAAGCCAAAAGTGTCAAAAATTAGGTTTTTGAGGTCAAATTTTCAAACATTTTCTCAATTTTTAGCTAATTTATGGACCTATAAGCTCATTTTAAGCTAAAAAACAGCGATTTTTGTGTTTTTACCTTAAAAATGCTAATTTTTCGCTAAAAATTTCGGTATATAAGTCAAGCGAAAAAAAGGAAAAAACCCATTTTAATAGGCGGGAAAAAACCCACCTCCAGTGTGGGCTTATCGGTATGAGCTATATAGGATTTTAACAGCCTATCTTGAAGAGCATCAAAAATGGGGGGCTGAAACCCCGTCCTGACCTTTTGGGGAAAATTTACCAATATATATACGTATACTTCATTGCAAAAAGTATAATTTTTTTGTCATTGCCCCTTCTTCTGGCATTTTTTAGGGGTTTGAATGTGGAAAAATTAGCATTTTTAATGTAAAAACGCAAAAACATCGCTGTTTTTAAGCTTAAAATAAACTTATGTGTCCATAAAATAGCTAAAAATTTAGAAAATTTTTGAAAATGTGACCTCGAAAACTTTGCCCCCCACTTTTCGGGCCCCCCCCCCACTTTTTTGGGCTTCCCCCCACTCACTATAGGGTGTCCCCAGAAAATGCTAAATTTTTTGGTTAAACATTTTCAGAATTATCCGGCTGCGCCGGAATTTTTTGGTCAAATGGTCTATTTTGGTACTCAAACTGGATTTTTGAGAACTTTTAAGCATAGTTATAGCGGTATTTATGTAGAAAACAGGCTATTTTTACACTGCATTTTTGGCATTTGTGACGGGGCATGCGGACATGGGCGTATCCAAGGAGGGGGAGGTTGAGAGTTTATATCCCTCTTTTCGTCCGACCCCTCACGGATTTTGATTTTTAGTGGGGCCCCAACCAGAAAACAACTATATATAGCCATGGGACGAAAAAACCACCCCCTTTTTTTGGGGGGGAACCCACCCGCCTCCTGGGCCGTGGGTTGGAGCTATGAGCTCCAACCATAGCAGCAGAAAGCACGACTCTTTCTAACCTATGTATGGAAAGATCAAGTCATTTGGTTCACTCATCCTCATTTTTTGACATTTTGAAAATGACACATAGTTTTTGGTCCAACCATCCGATAATTTGACAAACTGATGTAACTTTTGACTGGGTTGGGCTCAGGGTTTTTTCGTTTCACGATTTGCGTCAGTGCTGCGTCAGGAAAAATTTTATTGCGTCAGGATTTGAGGTCAGTGCGTCAAAAATTAAATTTATATTGAACAATTTATAAACATTTTTAAACAATATTTAATTATTAAGCAGTATATATATGTGTATTTAACTTGTGTATTCACATGATTAAACACATCTTTCATATTGTTTGTCAAATTTTGCATTGTTAAAACCGATTTATAGGTGTGCCGTAAGAACATTAGGAGAATACCCCAGCACCCAGGGCCCCCCAGAAGTTGAAGAATTTTTGCAATTACGACTCCCCCAGGAATTAATTTAGAGCATTTTCGCGATCAATTGATGAGCAGGGTTTTTTTGAAAATCGGACCTGCGCAAATTTTCGAGTGCGTATTTCTAATTTCGACTGTGTAAAATTACAAAAATTGCTTCTCAACGCAGGCCCGCACCCAGGATTTTGAAAAGGGGGGGGTCCAAGGTAAAACGTAGCGGGGGGTCTGGGGGACGGAGCCCCCCAGAAGTTGAAGAATTTTTGCATTTTTGCCAAAAAACAGTACATTGGACGTTTATTTCTTGCAAAAAGTGAATTATCGCGCCGCAGGCGCGAAAATTTTTTAAAAATAGCTATTTTTGCCATAAAAATAGCAAAAGTTTTCCATATTGTCATCCCAAAAGGGGGGGCCTAGACCCCTTGAACCCCCACCCCTGTGTGCGGCCTTGTCTCAACGTTATAAACGTTATAAACGCTTTTAGCGTCGAATTGCTGCGTTTTAAGGGTTTTTAAACAATGTTAAGAGTCTTAGCTTCATTTTACGTTGTTTCATCGAACTGCGGTGTGAAGGTATGAACAGCTGGCGAAAAATATTTACGCAGGGGGTCTGGGGGGCGCGTCATTCTTGTAGTATGTATATATTGGACCTGTGTTGATTTAAAGTCAATGATCTCATGAAAGTGTTCACGTTTTCATGCCTATACCTCTCTTGCAACATTTCGTTCGTTGAACTGAAGTGTATCTATGCATCTCTGATTTTCTCTTTAGAGAATAAATGGCACTGTTCTGTCGCAAACATGAGGAGGACACAAGCGTATAAAATAGAGCGAAACCTACCACTAAATGATTTGAACTGATGTAGTCAAAACTTATATACTCTTGCAAGAATTGTAGTTAATGGCTTTTTTAGTGGGGGGGGGGCGCCCCACCTACTTTTTGGGGCCCCCACACTCGACCTCTCCGCCCCCCCCCACACTCGGCCCCACCTCCACTTTTTTGGCTTCCCCCACACACTATAAGGTGCCAAGAAAATGCCAAATTTTAAAGATTTTTGGTCAAAATTTCCAAAAATTTTCCTGCTACGCCCGGATTTTTTTGTCAAAAATCGTCTAGTTTGGTACTCAGACTGAATTTTTGAGCACTTTTTAGCATAGTTATAGCCGTATATATAGAAAACAGGCTATTTTTAAGGCTTCCCCCCACTTCCCCACCCCCACATTTTCGCCTAGAAAAAGCCCAATTTCTTAAAGGTCCTATTTACCACTTACTGATTCTCATGAGCTGGCTCTGACTATTTCTATACGATTATATACGTTTTTCTTCCTGTTTAGGATTGGAAGCGGATCCTGAACCCGTATCGAAGAAAGCTAAACCTGAAAAGGTTTTGCTCCTAAAACCCTTCCTGACCTGAAGGCGCTGAAGAGGCCAGGGTAAAGCATTGTTTTGTTACAATTTTACAATCTCGTACTGTCCTATGTTAAGCCAAAATTTATTGGGTGGGTGCGAAGTTGCCCCACCCCCATCGACGGGGGACTCCTCACCAAAAATAGGGGGCATATTTTCTCGTGTTTTTGTACGTTTTTTCATGTAACAACTGCCAAAATCACTAGAAAATGACTTATATTGGGTGTTTGTAAGCTGACATATATATAGCGAAAATTTCGTTAGAAAACGGCGAAGCCGGAAAATGTTATCTGTTATAAGGAATTTTTCAGAAATCTCTTGCTAATCAGAATTTCGTGTGAAGAGTTTATGTGAAAGCTGCGTCCAAATCCTGGCTTATTTCTAGGCCAAAATTTATGGGAGGAGTTATGGGGGATGGTCGAAGATGCCCCTCATGACTCACCAAAAATGTGGGTGGGCATATTTTTGAGAAAATTTGCTACTTTTTAGGGTTTTTTCTGCAAAAATTGTCAAAAACGGCTAAAAATGATTACCTATATGCAATATATACATCCGGAAAACTCTTTACAAATTTGGGCTCATTTAAAAGCTCTAAGCTAGTAGAGCAAAACTTGTTCTTGATTCGTTACTCAGAAATGGTCTGCGAAGGAAAGTTATTCCCAGGTTAACCTCCAATTGGCCAATTGGGCACTTTTGGCACCTATTTAACTGGCATTTTTTAAAGTGGAGAGAGCTACCTCCCTTCCGCCTCCCCCGTAGGGAGGGGGTTGGGGTGCAATCCCAAGGTATAAGTATACCCAAATGTTAAGCTAAAAATGAGCCATTTTAAGGTAAAAGTAAAAATTCAGTTTTTAAGCTCATAATGAGCTTTTAAGTACGGAAATTTGTTCAAAATTGAGAAAATTGGTAAAATGACGCTGCCATAGCAATAAAAAGGCACTTTACACCTGAAAACTTCCTTGATGATGGAGCTTCATTTGGTTGTATGTTTGATAACTTATGTAAACAAAGAAATTAGGGAAGCTTTCAATGGTTAAAGTCCACCTTAGAGTTTTATTATTTAGTGAATTTAGGAAATAGCACGGGCTTTGGAAAGCCTTGACCACGATAATAATTTAACGGTCAATAACTTGAATTTGATGCATATGTGGGCTAAAATCCGAGTTAAACTTTATAAACTCCTTATAATATACCATGTAGGCTACACAATAAGTGAAAATGAGCAAAAACAAAGATGGTCAAAAAGTCGGCTAAAAATGGACATATGCATCCAAGTAGTGAAAAGATATTTACACTAGAATCAGTTAAGCTACTTTTGGTCGAATCTGACGAGTCCTTTACTCCGGAGCTGCAGCATGGAGGTTGGCGTATGCGAAGTGTTACGATTTTGTTGTTTGTTTTAGTGGACCACTTGCTCAGGAAAAGCCTGTCAGCAGTAAGTTGCAGCATGCTTCGCTTCCCAGTCCTATTGAGCGGAAGAAGCCACGTCTGTCTTTTGATGGAAGTCCCGCAGAAGTCAATTCTAAACCACATCGAAGCTCTCTGGATCAGGTTGTTTCAGAGCCTTCGGATTCCTCACCTGGCGTATCTCCCTCATCGACTGTCACTGCAAAGCCTAGGGAAAGAACAAGTTCCACTTCAGGACACAAACAAAGTACGATAATGCAATGCCAGTCAAGTGTCTAAAATAGATGTTTTGGTGCTAGGCACAGTACCACGGAAGTTTTTGCTGCAGCAGGGGGTCCCCTGAAATCGACCGTCCCCGGAAAATAACTTCCCTCTCCGAAATTCCCCACTCCAAGAATATTTGCTTCCCCCCATTTTTCGTGCACAAAATTTTTTACCAAATAAGCAAATTTTCAAAGCGTTTAGAAACGTCGGAGATTTTCCATAAAACTGGCTATTTTTAGCCTAAATCTTGTCAGTTTTGAGAACGTTTTGCGTTCCTATCTGCAAAAAGCCCAAAAATAACTATTTTGGCACATTTTTTGCAAAAAATCTCCCCCCCCCCAATATTGTCCCTATGTTTTCGACCTTGTTGAGTTCAAATGTCTGAAAATGCTTCTATTTTGCGAATAGTTGCTCATAGGGGTTTTCTGGGTGACTTTTACGTGACATGACTTTTAAATTCGTTTTTCAATGCAGCTTTTCTTTAACTTTTCGTTAACTTTTCGTTAGCGTATATAAGCTGAAGTTGTATATAAATAAGTTGTGCGCTTTAGCGAAAAACGGATTTCATTTTCGTGTTCTTATGACCGACTCAGAAAACCGTATATGCAATGCTTCATTAAAATCGGCTACAAAAAATTTGAATCAAATTACCCTTTGGTTTCCCCTAGCGAATCAAAAAATCGAATTGGCGAATTGGAGAAATTTTGCGAGAAATCCCTAATTCAGCGTGGTCGAAAACATCCCTTGCCAATTTAACTCATTTAGGCTAATGCCAATTAGGCCAATGCCTAATCAGGGTATTTTGCCCCCCCCCAAATCGACCTTCCCCCTCCCGAAAAT
Organism: Trissonchulus latispiculum; assembly: GCA_030248195.1. Lineage (NCBI taxonomy): Eukaryota > Metazoa > Nematoda > Enoplea > Enoplida > Ironidae > Trissonchulus > Trissonchulus latispiculum. Next base: position 118,629 of record JASAND010013136.1, read on the forward strand.
GCCATTCCCCCCGAAATCGCCCCCTCCCGGGATTTTTTGAGGGCCCAAATTTTGCCAAAAATGGCCAAATTTTCGAAAATTTTCTGGCTTCGCCGGAGATTTTTTCGTAAAAATAGCTATTTTTAGCTTAAATCCAGGCATTTTTGAGAACTTTTAACGTTTCACCATGCAAAATACGCCAAAAAATACCATTTTTTGGCTCATTTTGGGCAAAAAATCTTCCCCCCCCCCGAAAATGTCTCCCCCCCGGGAAGCCCCCCCCCCCCGGAAAAAAACCCCTAAAAATACCCTGCTAGTTAGTGTAATTCACCATAACCCAACGACTTCTTATCTTTGGTCTAAAAATGTATGCAAACGCAAATGAAAAGAGTGTTATCAAACCCGAAATATAATATTTCAAAAGGTTCGTTTATTTATATTTGCTTAAAGCATTTTGATTGGTAAGGTCACGCACTAAGCGACACCGACATATTAAGCAATTCTAAGCCAGAGATGTGAACACAATACACGTAAGGGAGAACAGTTGTAGTTATTATAGGGGGGCGCGATAGCGCTCCCCCATAATATGGGTGTAAAAGGCTCAGCGCGGCCCTTAGAGACCCGTTCGAGCACCGTGCCAGCTATATACTCAACCAAACTAGACAAATTTGGTACCGTTGGAATCAGCACGACGAGTACAACAAGTAGCAAAAAAGTTTTGGTCAAAATTTTCAACTTTGAAAATTTTCGATTCCGGACAAGTTAGTTTAATCTGTTACTTTTTTCCGTGAAGTCACGCTTGGACAAGCAGTTTTAGTCTAACTCACAAACTGAACGATCTGGGCATTTTCAGCCGGTGAAGTTTGGTTTTTCTGAGAGTAGTATTTGTGTTAACGTACCTTTTGGACAATTTTCCGCTGCCCGGCCCGGCCGGCCACCTGTGCGGCCGGCCAAAGGTGGCTTGACCGCTAAGATGGCCAAAAAAGGCCAATTTCGTGTCACGGCTACAGGGCTCAGGCAACACGCTAGAGAGACGCGGCTTGTTGCATAGGAAACTTTGGGATGGGTAGCGTGTCATAACGAGGGCGATTTTTGATATCTGTCCGGGATCGTTCAGGCGGCCGGCCCAAAGTTGGTCCGGCCAAATAGCCATTTTCGGAAAATTTCGAAGTTCCAACTCTACAGGAAATAGTCAAAAATAGGCCTAATTATGCTGTTTTGGGCCATATAGTGGGACGCATGTAAGGGTTATCGGGGTCGCTGAACGCGATGAGCATAATCGCAGCGCTGTGCGGTGCTGCTATCGTGCTGTACTGTTATGCAGCAACCATTGCACGCTGTCTGTAGACTTACTGTAAACGGCTCAACATATGAAACTTGGTGATAATTGTGTCTGTAGTAAGGGGGAACTGTAGCTATGTTAGCTGGTGTACTCTCTAGCTTCCACTGTGCTGTATGTGCTGTCCCAAAACACAGCACCGTCGATAACAAGTTATTCATTTGTCACTGGCATTTGAAATTCGGCACACAGATAGTTTAGGATATGACAAACTATTATAGATAGGTGTCGTATACTTATTACGATGTTACTATTGGTTGCGCTGCAGTAGAGTGCTGCTGAAGTACAGCATGGCCTATAACTAGCTACACAAAAGTTGCAATCGTCTGAAATTCTGCAGGCACGTGCACAATAGCATTGAAAATCATGCCGTATAAGTCTCCTTTTTTGGCAGTGACGTTTGCCTCTGGTTGCGAAGCTGTAGAATGCTGCTCAGGTACAGCACGGCCTATAACTAGCTGCAGATACGTTGCAATTGTCCAAAATTTCGCATATAACTGCAGAAAAGCAATTGAAATCGTGCCGTATAAGTTTATGTAATGTCGATGATATAATTTGCATCTGGTTGCGCTGCAGTGCGAGATTGTTGCTCAAGTACAGCAACGGCCTAATTATGTAGGGGCGCGATAGC